>JABFOX010001408.1:0-13103 GCA_022817665.1 Axea sp. ZL-2020
CTAATTTTCATAAGTGACGAGCCAAAGCAGCTTCGTTATCATCATAAATGTTTTTTCTTCAATGCTATTGAGATAACATTTTCTTTTTCATCGACTTCTATTCAATGCAATGTTTAATGGTTTCCCAGATGGATCAGGATCAACATTTTACTTATCGCAAAGATTTTGCATCAATCGGTTTCTGCTGCTAATTATTATAAAAGTATGACGCACGAAAGTAGTTTAATAAGACAAAGACGCATCTTTTTCCTTATGTCAAATATGTTTATTGGGTTTAACACCGTATAGTTATTTATCACCAATTATTCAATCAAGGTTCAGTATTCAGTGTTAATAACTTCGGTCCGTTTATACTGATTCCTGCAAATACTGGACTTCCTTCGAAAGTATATTACTTCGCATGCTGACAACTTGCTTTTGAAGATTAAAATTTCGTAACTGGTAGCTAATGTTTTTGGGAGATATCTGTGCATTTGATTTTTAATTTGTAATTAGATTTGTAATAGGATCTGTAATTTTTCCTCATCGTTTTCCTTTAAAAGCTGCTTTTTGTTTTTTTTCTGGTTTTCAATATTTCTCTCAACTCCATCAGCACATTTTCTTGGGTAATAATCAAACTTTCTTTTTCGAATAGTCTTTTGGTTAGACTGTAAGAGTAATTTAAGCCTTTGCTGTTCACCATTCCAAAATATTGAAAAATGTATACTCGTATATTCATCGACATTAAAATAAAGGTTCGAGTATCTTTGCTTGATACCAGCGGAACAAACCTTAAACCTTTTCGTTTAATTTTTTTTGTTTCATTTTTGTGTATCTTTTTTAATCCATTTTAACTAGGTTTTGTACAATCTTTTTCCTGTATGCACTTCCTCTGGTAGTGTTTTAACACCTTTTTCATTGATGCAGTTTTTAACAGTCGATCTCCATTTGACCCATAATTAAAGATCAGGCTTAAGAATTTTACGCAAGACTAAACATTTTTCGATTAACCCTCTACACTGGACTTGTTTGAGTAGGCTTAATCGATGTCGTAATCTCTTCTGTTCCTCCATTTTCGAATAATTTCAACTATTGAACGATAGCGAAACGTGGTTCTTGAATGATTAATATTTTGTAGGACTTACTATAATTGGAAACCTAAATTGAAATAATTTTCGAAAGTGGATCTGAAAGGAATACACGATCTTTGCAAAAAGTTTAATAAGTTTCATTATAAACAAATACGCATATGAATTGACATCGTCTGAAGATATTGCTACGATCCAAACACACGTCCCAAAGCACGCCACGCGTGCCCCTGTGAATTTGTTGTGCTCTTTAGCCCATAAACATTGCACTACACCCTGCTGCTCTTCATAAGTGGGCGACAGCAATACGCGTGCCATCTTCGTTGCACAGTTCACGCTTCTCTCGCTAGAGCTACACACGAGCACAAAATATCATCTGCAGTGAAAGCTTCAAAGTGTATTTTAACGAAATTTCAACATCCCAGTCGCAATACCAGCAATTAAATTATACAAAAGAAAAATACAAAGAAAAAAATTATCGTGTATTATTTTCCCATCCACCCTCATATTATGATATTTACCTTATTAATTCATTTATCATTGCACACTTTCCATCGTCATTTTTGTTCATCCTTTAAACAAACCAAACGAGTCTACTGCAGTATTATACTTTGAACATTATTTTTCCTCCAACTTCGTAATATTGAATGTATAATATCCATTTTGTTGGTGCAACGCTCAATAATGTACACATGTCTAAAAATGTTGATACTCTATGATAATACGCATAGAGTTTTTTCACTATAACAGTTTCTTTACTTTGGAACCACTGCACTCTGTTCCTGCGCCCTCGAACAATTCCCCTGATTAATTTTTGTCTAACCATAGATGGATAACAGAAGGACTGCTTTAATTATATTCGTATATATTTTTAACAGCGAAACAGAATTATATTATATCAGATATGATTTCCATAATGATAATAGGGTTATCTCCTTTGCATTAATAGTACTGCTGTCGTTATCCGAGGTCGGGCGATTGCAGAAAGATTTCGATATTTTTTCAATGATACGCCTGACACTAGTGAAGATTAGCTTTGTTCTTAGATAGGTTTATATTTTAATATAAACTTCACTTAGGTGTTTACTTAAGCAGATTTGCATTTAAGTTCTGTAACAAGATAAAGTCGGATTTAACTTCAATATTAGATTTATTAATGACTGTGATTTACAGTGGTTTTCACAAAAGAATCTTTTTTAGGCATTTAAAAGTAAATACTATAATATTTTAATGAATTTGAACTGTGATTTATGCCAATTAGAATTGTTAGTTTGTAATCTTATTACACTCTGTAGCGCTAAAAATACAAATTATATTTATAGATATTTTTTAATTAATTTTGTGTATGACACTCGTAAACTACTTTAATAAGCCACTTTATGGCTTTAACCATACCACTTTATGGTAGTAACAAAGAAGCCTTGTTGTCATTTATTCGTACACGAATATTAATTAGATCTTTTCTCATCACGACAAATAAACATATTTGCATAAAATTGGCAAAAAAAATGACATAACAAGTGGCTATTGTAGAATCATAGAATATAACTTAAAAGGGATTCTGTTTGAATCTGATCATACATAATCACACAATCATCATGCCAAGCCTGTTCATCACAAAAGCTGTTCTGAAATTTCCAAATTTTCGTTAGTCGCAGAATCATCATTGAAATTCTGGTAAGGTTGCCCATTTGATACTTGATTCTACTAGTTGTAGAATCGTATTAAAAGTTTCATCAAAATAGCCCTGTTAGCATTGAATTTTGGCTAAACTTAAATTGTTCATTCATAGTTCACAGTTACCTTGCAAATCTTGTTAAAGCTGAACTACTAATATCCTCTTCTATCTAGATATAAAATCATTGTGGAATCCCCACTGAGGCAATTTTAAAATCCCTCAACTTAGTCAAGGAATTTTGTTAATCAAGGAATTAGTCAGAAGAATCTTGGTAAATTAGCCGTTTTCTTACCTTGCGTTATTTAGTCATTATTATCCAAGTTTAGTTTAATTAGGTGTTTGAGCATATACAAAAAAGGTTTTACATTAAATGGATAACACTTTGATTCATTTCTGCTAGGGTTATAACGACACAAAGAAATTTTGTTGAACATCTGTAAAATTTATGTTCACTCAACATATTTTTGGTTTTATTTTTGTGTTAGTTTTCTTAGTTAGTAACATGACACTTATTTATAACTCAAGCAATAATTCTAGTTAAAAATAATCAAATATGAATTAAATTTGACTATTTAATTATATAAAGAAACGGAAAATGTAGTATACATATTTATAGTAGTTTGTTTACTAATTAATAGTTTTTATATGATTTTATGATTTGAAAGTTTTCTTTTCTTCACAATTTTTTAGCACACAAATTTTCAGGCACAAATTAAAATTGTTTAAAAGTTTTATACTTTAATTTTGATAAATTTTAGAATGTTGTTAAAGATTAAATTTAACAGAATCTTCTGATATTCATTACAAATAATTTTGATAAAGTATTTGTGTTACCAGGTAGATATTTTTTCATTGTAAACCATTTCTTTAAAACAACCGGATTTTTATGAATTTTTGAATATGAAAACCCAGCAATAAGCCTATAACTTAGCGGAATGTATATATTATAAAGAATTCTTTGATACCTATTGAACAACGATGAATTTAAATGAATTACAGGACTGTTATTTAATGGTAGAAAGTATAAAAAGCTGTCAACCAATAAACAGTTTTTCTTTCAACTTAAGAAAATGTACAAATTTAAATCAATTGCAAATGAAAATATATACTGCAGCTAAATATCAATATTTATTGGTAATCTTATTAACTGTTGGTTGAATTGTTAACCACCAATTGAAACTTTCTTGTTTACTCGGTATTTAAAAATTTCCCATTAATAATTTAAAAAAGATTATAAAATTTAATAGTTGAATGTAGTTTTTTCAACATTTCAATCTATATTTAATACATTATGTGAAAAAATAAGAAACGTTTTTCGTAAAAATGTTTACTGTTATGCAGCGTTCAGATTAATTTAAATTTCTCTCTCTCTCTCCCTTTTTTTTTCGTTCTTTAATCCATTTTAGTTGCTGTTTTTATCTATACGCTATCTTTACATCATTTTGTTTTGCACGTAGATTTCGGAATAATCAGTTTAAAACGTGAACAAGAGAGCAAAATTTACATTGTAAACCAGGACACTTCATAATACCTTTAACTCTTCGTTTTCAGGGTTTCTGCTATGATTCATCAGATATGTAAATCATGTATAGCTTTGTTATTTATTAGAGTCGATTGATCATGACAATCGAATATTTAACTCTGCTCTAAAATTTCTAGCATTATAATTATAGACAGCGAAGCGATTTAAATAGAATTGCATTTTTTACATTCTTTAATTACGAGAAATATTTCTAAAATTACGAAAGAGAAAATGTAAGTTTCTTTAAAATGTTATCCTTGTAATTATAAATAATATCTGAACGCTGTTTAACTATATACGTTCATAATAAATAGAAATTCGATATTAGATTAGATGCTATAAACAGAGTGTTTAATTTATGTTGACAATTACTCAAAGTATCGCAAGGAATAAGAATTGTGTGTAAAAAATATCGCAACTAAACTTTTATTAATTTCAACCTGGGCTTCCGCCTTGTGTGAAAATGACCCACCGCTCCCAGTGAGGCGAAGGATGGACAACTTTGGAATTTTACAATTCTTCTATAAAAATGTTCACTTTTTGATATTATTATTGTAAAAACAAATTTAAAAGTCGAAGTACATTTGGAATGTAATATCCCTAGAGATCAAGCAGCAGTCTACAGATGAAAGTCGACAGTAAAATCCCTGAGGAAATTTATAATGAAAATATAACTACTTTTCACATTTTTTGAGACTTTAATCACACATGCATATTACAACCTTAAAAATGATGTAATTAAATGTAATGTTATTAGCATACGATCTGGATATGGAGTCTTCTAAGATTATTTAAAATTCACCTAAGAAATGAAACGTATAAAATAAAAAATAAAGAATTTTATATTAAAGTAAGAAATAAAGAATATTTTTTATATTGAATATATTATCGTAATTGTGGTTTTAATTTAAGCAAATTAACTTAATTTAATTAATTAATTTAAGCAAAAAAACAGAAAGTTACACGTAATTTTTCTAAAATTATATTTTCGTCTTGTTTTCGTTTTTTCTTGTTTTTGGTTTTTTGTTTTCGTTGAACACCATTCTTTCGTAAACATATTAGTTATAAAGTTTATACTTTTACGACTATAATTTATGTTTCATTTAAAACATTTAATCGCTTGAGAATTGTTGGAATAAATTTTTATGTAGTTCCAAAAGAAAAAGAAAATACGACAGTATTGATCGGTCAGTTGTGATTTTATAAGATAACGCAACCAAGGTATTTCGCTCGCAAAAATTGAATAGTCTTGAGTTTCGCCATATATTCATCGTGTTGCTGAAATCATGTATTTTTCATTTTAGACTATGAAAAGTTACTTACTTATAATCGCTATATTTCTAGTATTATATCCAAAAAGCACATGCTAGGGTTAACTCAACTTTATATATATATTTGTTTTATATGAAATGAACGAAGCATTTTTGTGGCTTGATTTTAATTATTTGTATAATTGTTTAAATGGAAAGAAGATATGTTTTCTCAGATAATTACATGCAAAAATTAATATTTATTGTTTTCCATTATTATAATATCCTACTGATGAAGCGCAGTTTTGCAAATGAGTTATCATGAATAAAAGTTTGCATTTTGAAGTTAATTTATTTTTATTATCTCATAAATATAAATCTCGAATTAATATTCGAGAATTATATGAATAAATTTTTACATTACAGAATAAATTAATACAAAAATTTCGTTTGTATTATCAATGATATTAATAATAATAATAATAATAATAATAATAATAATAATAATAATAATAACAACAGCAATAAACAATAATAATAATAATAAATTTCAGCATTAAAATTAGCAAGTTATAAAACATAAATTTGAAAAGTTATTTGATTATTTATATCCCTAAAATTCCATATGATTTAAAAATGTGTTTAAATCGTTTTAAGATACAGCCAAGTACATGCTTTTCAGTTTTATTCAGTATTTAATACTTGGAAATTGCACAGGATAGTTTATTCATGAAGAACAATGAGCTGTTACATCTGAATTGTTAAAAGCTTCAATCACACCAACGGTACTTTTAACTAACCACTTTAACTGAAACACAGTTCTTAAATTCTTTAACTTAATTGCCATTTAATATCACAATTATTTTCAATCAATTGACGCAGCTATTTATCGATAGCTATAAATTACAATGTTGAGCTTTAGTTCAACGTGTTTTTGATTTATCATTTCGAGTAATAAAACTTGTCGGCTATTTATTTAAACATTATTTTAATTAATTGTTCGTATTATTATTATTTTCATTATAATAGTTTAATGACAATTTTATCATTTTGAATACAAAAGAATAGTTTCTTCACTGGAAGAAAAACGATTCGCGTATGCGCAATTTCAAATATCTTATTGTTATTTCAACTTATGTGCACGGGTTACTGCACCGGCACCTGCTTTACCCTATGATATACAGTTGTTGCTATAAATTTTCAACAAAAGTATCATTCTTAACGCGAGAGAAATTAACGATTATTACACGTTTGAAATTTTTATCTTCTTCTTCGATTCGAACAATAAAATCGTACGTGAGATAATTCGTAACTTGTGCAGTACGCTATTAAATTTCGGAAATGATGAAATTAGTTCTGTACACTGGGGGAAATGGAAAAGAAAAATTAGAGTTTAAACGGTAGTTTGCTCAAAAAATTAAACACAAGTTGACAGTTATGGCGTATTAATAGAAAAACTTAACGATATAAATGAAAATGCTGTAGTTTTAACTAAAATGAACAAATGCGTGATTTACACTTTTCTTACGAACAATTTCAATACATTTATTTATCTCCATTCAACAGATTCAGTAAAACGAAATTTAAGTAAGAAATAAAAAATGCATTTCATTAATATTAAATTTAATTATAAAAATAATTTTTAACTATGTGTCGTTTATATTGTAAATTGTCCATGCCAATATAAACTATGTTGTGTGTTATTGGGTAAAGCAAAAATCAGGTGTTTAAATATATTAAGAATGTAAACATTAAATTATTCATTAAAACTTTATTATCAAAAGTTTAATTTTTGTTAGGATTTTCGTAAAAAAAACTTTTTGTTTAATTTAAAAAATATCGCCTGTTAATTAAGTTTTGTTAGTTTTATTAATTTTGTTTGTGTTTTTGTTTATATTCATAATAACTAAACTAACAAAACTCAATCAACACGCGATATTTTTGTTATTATTTTAGTTTCTTAGTTATGTTAGTGTTGTTAGTTTGTTAGATTTGCTAATTTTGCTAGTTTTTTATTATGTATACAAATAAAAAACACATAAAACTAACAAAACTAACAAATCTGACACAGTAAAATACACTAACAAACTTCGGATTAAGCAAGTTTTGTTAGTTTTGTTATTATGAATATAAATACAAAAACAAACAAAACTAACAAAACAAACAAATCTAACAAAACTTAGTTAACACGCGATATTTTTATCAGTTATGTTGGTGCAGTATATTCTGCAGATTGAAAATGCAGTCGGATGCTGCGCGACCTGAACCGAAAATAGCGAATATTTTGAGAACGGTTTGAGATCGCCGCAAAACGTTTGCAGATTTACAATCAGCGTGAAAAACTACACCGATTTCATATATTGTTACCCCATGCTTGGGGGGGGGGGTTTCCGAATAATTACCAAATTTAAGACTTCGTACATTTAATCATTTTTCTTGAGAAAATGTAATATCTTGTAAATAATACTTACGTGTAGAGTATTAAATATGCATGTACATAATATATTAGATGTGTATTAAGTTTACTTTAGTATTCAGTAGATATGGTATTTTTATAGCCATGACATTAAAACGATTAAAGTCGAATAAATATTCAGTTTGAATATAGAAGTTTATGCATTTTAAATAAACATTATCCTTTTATATGATAGTACATAAACACAATTATATTGTTTATACAATCATGGTATATTTTCGTATTTTATAATCTATGTATTTTAATGTTATTAAAAATGTTTCTTGTTTATTGATTTGCTATTTAAAATGTTTATTTTTGATTTTGGTGAACATTTCTACGTATTATTTTCAACAGCTTTAATTGTTTAACGAGGAGATAATTTAAAAGTATATTAGATACGTTAGATTTTTTTATAATTCAATTTTGCATACATAATTATTTATGCTGTACATGTGGATGCATGAAACAGTCTTGTCTACATATGATCGAATGATCATGATTCTCAAATGTAATAATCAAATGAGTTGAGAATCGAAACCATTTTTGTTTGGTGCACGAAAAGTTTTATAGTTCAAACACACGAAAAATAGAATCATTCGAAACTAATACGTAAGTGAAAAGTAGTCAATTTCAGTCGAGCTAAAAATAAATAACAGCGCGAGAATGGAAAGTAAGCAGAGGAGATGGAAGGGTAACTAGTGCATTGGTGCAGGAGTCGGAGTCGAGTATTTAAAAATTCTCACTGAATAATTAGTTTGAAATACAATCGAACTGAAGATAATCGGACATAAATTATCACATGAATATGGCAATGATCTCATAATTCATGTCCAGAATTTGACACGTGTTTCGTGTGCTGCCTATTGTTAAAAAGGAAAAATGATAAAATGCTATTTTTATGGAAATAAAACTACCATTATATATTTATATTTGGGAATAATAGTATTATTTTTTCTGAGAACAGAAATTCATTAAGAAATGTAAATTAAAAATTAATCAAAAAACGAATTTACTTCTTTATTCAATATTGTACGTTGCGCACAGTAAACTAGGATTTTCGTAGATAACGCAGCACTGTTAATTATGGTAATTAAGAATTATGAGTATTGATTTGGTATCTTCAGAATTTTATTTACAGTGATGAAACCTGTTATGAAATAATATACTACCATAAATATAATTTTTAATAGAATTAAAGAAACACTGCTCGTTTTTAAGAATAAATATTGATCCTCGCTTTATATAGTATGTTTTCATCCGTTGAGTAACTCTATCGAGTTAACCAGCTGTTGAGATAACTAATTGTCATTATTCCTTTACGTATTATTATTCATGAAATGGTCGCTTTTTGTTAATTTCCTCACTCAGTCGGTTCAGCTGTTTTGTGTAGCAACCGGTAGTGCACGCATCTGCCGGTTTCACAACTTTATAATAAAAGACTCTCTTCTTAATCCATCAGATGCTCAACAGGATTCTCGCATCGCAGATATTTTATTGCGGCGTGAATTTCCTTGATAGTCCGGGATCTGCCCAGGGCTTCATACATTTAAGATTCGTCGTGCAGTAGATTCATTTGTTATCTTCAGCTACAATTCTTCTGTTCAAAAAACTTACGCCCAACCCTCTTTCTTAGTTCTGTACTTTACCGATTACACGCTAGTCAGCTGAACGCTCAATTGAGCAAAATTTTTGTCCAGCAGCTCTTGTAAATCATGAGTTTGGCATTGAGGTCAAACTCATTAGTTTTAAAATGTTCAAACCACGTGTTCGAATTAACACTACCCTCCTAATATGTCTTTGTGCATTGATCGCCGTATTGTCCGACCGGATACAATGTCGAATGTATAGTTCATTGACATAAGTCTTTAAAAGCATTACAATTTATTCGCGATAGTTTATACTGATTTCATGGTACGTTCAACATAAAATTATCTCATGAACAAACTCATATTGATTAGAAAAACAAAATATACAGCGCCATTGAATTGCGCCATTGAATTGCAATTGGTAAGTTTGGCATTTTCCTAATACAATGTGAAGAACTATATTTTTAACGATTCAAGCAGTCATTCAAACATGTCCGAGTTTTCATGGGGTACAAGAGATAAGAGAAACAGGGAAATGTGAAATTAAATAGGACTGAGACGAATGCTCCCTATGGAGACTTTTGTTTTCTAAAACGTTAGCAATTTATAGTTAAATTTTGCACCACATTCTCATATATCTGAAAAATGTATAAGATGTTGAATCAAACATCGCGCAGTAATCGCTCTGGGGCTATCTGCAAACTGTACTTCATGACAGGTGACTATGTCGATCAGTAAGTTATTACAATAGCTCAGCAATTCTATTTTTGTTGTTAAAGCGATTTAGCCTTTCGTTGTTAAATCGCTTACCAGATTAGTTTTGTTGACCTCAGTAATCCATCATGCAACGTGTTCATAAATACATGGCACATACCATATTGCTGAAGTAAATCACCGATCATCTTTCATCGATAAGTCAGCAAAGGATGGTTTTTTATTCGAAAGCAAAAATGAAACCGTCGAATCACATTTGTCGTCTTGTAACAATTTTTTTTTTCATCGTAAATCATTGTACCTACTGACTTTGGGACTCTGAATTTCTTTATAGTTATGAGTGGTTTCGAAAAGATGAGCTCTCCAGTATTTACTGGACGCTTTTCATTATTGAAAGTAAATTATTATGAGAGAATTATGAGGGCCTCACTGGATTTTCTGCCTTATGAGGTTTTATTGGTGAAAAGATGTGTCATACTGTGTCAAGTACGTCGTCAACTTGAGAACTTTCCTCCTGATCATATGCAACGCGCATACCTTTTAAAGTTATCAAACCGAGTGTAATAATTAACAGTCATTAACATTTTTAACACAAATTCTATTAAACTGCCGGTTTGTTAGGTATTAGATGTATTTGTTTACAACAAATTTGTTTGGTATTTCTTCGAGTAGAAAACATAACATTTCTGCGCATGAATATACGTTGCGTATTTTATAACGCAGTGTATTATATTATACTAAAACAACTTTGCAATCAAAGGAACGTGAAACAGAAGTATTTTGCAATCACACACAGTCGTGCATGTGCATCCAGTCTGTACATTGAAATATAGTATATTTTTAAACATTGAATCATTTGTAGCGAATAAACTATTGATTTTCTGGTATTGAGAATATTATGGCTCTTGACTGTTCAATTTTCAATCAATTCGATTTCAAGGTCGTATTTCCGTGCAGCTGCAACTTCTTTGTAAGAAATTGCAACTGGATAATATATTGCCTATAGTAAGCAATTACATTTACAGAAGTGTCAAAATTAATTGATGTATAAAGTTTAAATAATTAATGCAATAACATTTGAATTCGTTTAAAAATTATTCCGTTAAACGTATTAACGTAAAATATTTCGTTGTTGTGATTGCTGGATATACAACTGGATAAAAATATACATTTTAATACATTAAACAAAATCATTTTAATATGTAAATAATATATAAGTTCAAACAGTGGTTTAGGTAAAAACTGAAATCATTTTCTATGCATTTTAAAAAAGTTATTTCAATTTTAGATCAGCTTAAATGCTTATTTTTATCATGCACATTATTCAATTCTTTTAGCTTTGGAAGCGGATAATACGTTGCTTTGCATCAATGAAGTATAAGTAAAATTGATGAAATATTAAAGTAAATAACTTCAGCAATTGCAATAACAGCAACGAGATATTTTACGTTGATACGTTTAACGAAATAATTTTTAAACGAATTCAAATGTTATTGCATTAATTATTTAAACTTTATACATCAATTAATTTTGACACTTCTGTAAATGTAATTGCTCATTATAGGTGTATTTTTTTAAAAACAAAACGTCGGATCGAAAGTGGAATTACAATATTTGTATATAACTACTTTGCTGTGCGAAATAAATGAAAATGCCTAATACATTCTTTCATGATACATGATTTGACTTCGGCAATAAATCATTTTCAGAATATATTGCATATATGCGAGTATTACATAAGTATTTAAAACAGCGATAACACAAGCACCCTTCGTTTATTCACAATGATTTGAAAAGTCGTTCGACGTATCCGATAACTAGGACAGAACAAGACTTCTGACATGGATGGTTGGGGTGTGATCGGATTCAAGAGTTTAGTTATTCTAGGCGCTTGGTCTAAGAATTTGTTTCCAACTGCATTCAGGCTACACTCGAAACTGTGACTCGCATTGACTCACATTAGTACAAGTAGGTGTTACAAGTAGGTTTCGCTTGGTTGTGCAGAACCTGACTTGTGTTACAATATATTTATGAATGCTCAGAAAATGATGTTTCAGACAACAAGAAATATTACGGCGATTAATTTTTTAATTCAAAATTAGTTCCGTGAAGAGCTGTGTTAGTTTTGTAATCCAAACTCCAAATCTGTCCAGTTTAACACCAACGCGGATCATAGAATCGTAAAATAATGGAGGGCCTTGAAACTTTCATTTCTACTGATTACTGCAATAAAACATTGAAATTTGATTCAGGTTCTCAAAAGTCTAATCGGAACAGGAAATTACAATTTTAACTATACTATTTCTTATTTAATCATTCTGTCATTCATTCATTATTTTGTTTGTTAAAATAAAGTTTAAAAATAATTGTATGCTTTT
Source organism: Axea sp. ZL-2020 (assembly GCA_022817665.1). Lineage (NCBI taxonomy): Eukaryota > Metazoa > Arthropoda > Insecta > Hymenoptera > Scelionidae > Axea > Axea sp. ZL-2020. Next base: position 12,654 of record JABFOX010001408.1, read on the forward strand.
GTTGTTGAATTTAAGAACGCTAAATATGAAACATTTGTAGATATTAGACGTTTACAATTTAAAAATAGCAGATCATGAACGACCGGTGGCGGCCAGCAGCAAATAATAAAAAAACTGTATTTTATATCGTGTAGCAAAGTTGTCATTCGTATTTGATTTTCTCTTAAACAAAGGAACATTTTTTTATTTGTTTTGTTAAAGTGCACATTCTTACAGTTTTTCTTTTCTTTATTAGCTATTCGTTTTTATTTATATAAAAAAAAAAAAAAAAAAAAAAAAAAACAAAAAAAAAATTTTTTTTCTTTCTTAAATAAATATAACAATAAATATAACAAAAAACACTTAAAATTAAAAAAAATTATTCATATCCAATAATAATATCTTTCTTAATATACAATATAAACTTTTTTTTATTTTTTTACTATATTATAACAATATAATTAATATAAC
>JABFOX010001409.1:0-13102 GCA_022817665.1 Axea sp. ZL-2020
CACTGAAAAATATTCATCGTGCACTTGCATAAATACCGTCACGTGTTCTTACACATGTTTTTCGCGTCTTAAGTTTTCTGCGCGACAGCGATAATGACTTTAATGTACCTGCAAAGTATCAGAATCTGACAAAAGTTCTACCCATAGGGTTGGCAGTGGATGAACAGTGTAAGAAGTACCCCAGATGTGAACGAATATATCAGTGAGCAGCACAAACGAATGTGAAGTGAACCTGCTGGAATTGTGCAGAGAGATCGGATGACTTTTGGAGTCCCGAATCAGCCGTCGTTCGGGCGATTTCAAACTCTCGATTGTCCGACCCGCGCCTTCCCAGAATGAACGAGTTGCTTCAGCTTCTCGCAATCGCTTATCCTGCTCTTCAGATATTTGCTCCCATTTGGTTAAAGCTTTTTGTAATCGCTCTATTCCCATTTTAGTACCGTTGCATCTTATCAAATTTTGGATCATAGACTTGATCCTGAAATCAAAAATATATTTATTATATATTTTGCCTTGTTAGTGAAGTTGTTTTACTCGAAATTAATTATTTTGGTATATTATAATTGTAAATTAATGTTTCTAAAGTTTTCTTAAAAAGGATGTTTTTAATAGTATACAAATTTAAAATTTAGACGTAAACAATTATTTTGGACAGCGAAAAGCAGCAATAAAGATAATAAAATAGTGGATTAATACTTGCAAGTTTTATTAATTATCAAATGATTAATCTGTAATATTGTAATACAATAATTCTATTATTATAAATTATTATATTACATTTTACAATACTATGATCATTTTTTAGATACTTTCTTAAATTTTAACTAAATTTCAAATTCTATTTAAACACGATTAAAATATTTTTCTAGTGTTATTTTTTACTTTATTGTTAATTTATATTAATTTATAAGTATTATAACCTGTTATCAGACGCATGACGGCTTGACATATCTTTTTGTTGAATATTTCAATGTAATAAATTTTAGTGTAAAAAATCTCAGTAAAATTAGTTGAATTTGTTGAATACCAAAAAATAAATCAATAAATAAGTTTCACAATAACTAAAATAAATGTTGTATATGAAAATTTCTTTTACTGCATTATATGACATAAAAATGACTCAAAATGAGATAATTCTAATTCATTTAATAGATAACAAATACTCGCAAGATAATAAGGAGTTAATTTCAATAAAGCAAAGTATAAGATTGTGGTTTACTAAATCCAAACTTACATCATATTTTAACATTTTTTCTTCTCGTTCAATGTAATTAAAGTGTTATATTAATTTTTTAAATTTAATTTATTTAAATGTAGATACATGATTATATTAAGTTTAGATATTCGATTCTTGATTTGATAACTATTAAAACTACATCATTATAACTTAATAAACAGTAAATGTTTTGACGTAATTGTCACTTTGTCACTGTTTAAATTGTACTTAATTCTCAAATTAGCTAAATTGCTTATCATTAGTTTTGTTTATAGCATTTATAAATCATTTTTATAATTATACTACACAGAATAATTTTATAATTATAAAATGATGCACATACGTATGTATGCACCACTACATATTATTTTTAGTAATAAACATTTTTTAATCATTATATCGTATTTCATTTATAAAAAAAAATTAATTCAATAATACTGTAGATACAAACAAGGATTTATAATATTTACATTTAGATTAATATATATCACAACTAGCATTATAATTATTTTGAAAATAATTGTATATTACATACAATGGATATTATATATAATGTGCAATATATGAATATTGTGTATTATATACAATGAATCGTATTAAATTAAATACATTGAATTAATGAAACCTTAATTCAATGAAACAATCAAATTTATTTCATTCAAAACTCATTAAATATCTGCTTTTTAATTTTTAATGGCTTCTTTTTGCATTTGAAAATACTTTTTTTACTTTAAAATATCTGAAAAAACTATCAACCTCGATAATCTGCGCAGAGGATACTGCAAAGCCAAAGTGACTGTGATCTCGTTTATTGCCTTTTTCGTTTCATGATCTTTAACATTATTTCTAAATAATTTGAACAACACTTGGGGCGCTTCAACAGATTTTGCGATATGTGCAAACCCATTGCAAGAAATGACACCGCATATTCTGTTAAGATAAAACATGTGTGCGGCAATGTACTCATCAACATTTGCAATGACAACAACATCGTATGCTTCGCCCTTCTGGTCGCTGTAATCCAACAAACTAAGTACATTCAGTGCTACTATACTCATTAAGTCAGTGTAGCAACGGCAAAGTGTCTCATAAACATTTGACTTTTGAGCAGCTACACCTTTCTTCTGGAATGGTTTTATCAAATTTTGGTATACAGTAATCATTTCTTCAAAAAATATTTGTTCGTTTATCAAGCTCTCTGTTATATCGTTGGATGTTTGATTAGCTACTGTACAACTATAAGGACCGGAACAGAAGACGTATTTCGAAATGCATTGTGGTTCAGGTACTTCCATTTTGAAGACTTTTTCAGTTTCACTGCAAAAACGATACATGTTTAATTACATACTGTAAGTTGTAAAGTGAAAATCAATATATGTACGAATTCTGTATAATATAAATTAAGGAATTTAACTAAAATTAAGTTTGCTTAAAAGCAATGAAAATTTAATTATTATAAACTGCTTTAAACGGTAATAAAGAAATAGACTAAAATTGTTTATATTTCAAATTTTGATAACTTATACATATTATAAATTTTTGAAATCCTAATTTGCATGCATATAATATCCCTGTACATATATTTATGTAGTATTGAATACTTTCAAGAAAATATATATTTTTATAAGTTAGTAAATGTAAATATGCACAGCATATTTTTATGTATCTTATGCGAACATAATAAATTACACATTTAACAAATGATTTTATACATAATACAGTATAAATAATTGTACGAAACCAAATATACTTTCAGGGTTTTCCATCAGTGCTATTTTTTATAATTTAATATCTTTAGTGTTAATTTATTCAAATGTTATTTATATAATCATAGATAAAATTTGAATTATATATATGATAATCATCATCTATAACATTAATTTTGATAAATTTACCTATACTTTCCCATAGAGAAAATTCCATGGTGCATAATCACAATACTATGACTAATCCCTGCAGCTATATCTTTAGCCCTCTCCTTGCAACGAGTATTCGTGCGAAACAACTGCGGTGAACTTTGATTATTCTCCGAATCTTCGTACACCTGTTTATGGTCATTTCTTCCCCAGCAGAACACTCGTCCATCCAACGTCATCGCTATCGTGTGAAAATCCCCACAAACCAACTTCCTGACTCCCAGCAAATTAAGTTTCGAAATCAGAAACGGTCGTGGTCTGTTGATGAGATCTCCAGTGCCTAGTTGACCATATTTAACATCGCCCCACATCCAGAACTCCGTCGACATTAAATTGTTTCCTGCTCGAACTAGGATATTAAGTCTCTCATTCAAACCTTGCTGTGAAGACTCGTGTTCAGAAGAACAGGCACTCGATGACCAAGGAAATTCCTCACAACGGAGACTGTGTGCTCCGCTGCTAGTTTTCTTCATTTCTTCAAAATTCTGTTCCTCGATACTGTCACTGGCGTCATCGCGAGCTTCAGTGATGTCTGAACTACCACTGACGTGACGTGACAAGGTTTTCACTCCTTCGAACACCAAATTTGCCATATTAGACACATTTTGCTTGATGAGTTTTGTCGGGTTATCCACGTTCTCCGCAATGGTCTCTTCTTTCGCACTTCCATATGAAGATACCCACGACAACTGTCTAGTCAGAAACTGTTTCGCAGCCTCCGTGTTAATGAACATTACGTTTTTTTTGCTTTCCTTTTCCTGTTCCAGACTTTCACCAAAGCTTTCCAATGCACAATGTGAAGGCAACAGGTTCCCTTGACTTCTACCATCTTCCTTAGAAATGCTAGATATACCACTGATAGAATTCATCGATGGGTCATGCAAAGTTAAACCAGGACACGTGTCTGAAGATGTAACGCTTTCTGAGCTGGGAATTGTATTGCTCACGCATTGTGGACAAGACTTGATAAAGACTTCTTCCTCTTCTAATTCATTTTCGCTGTCTGTATCTTCTTTGGTGGTCCGTGCAATTTTTCGGAGAACTACTGCGCTGAAATTAAGACCACATGCTACTTCAGATACTACTCGATTTTCAAAGAAGGTGACTTTCTTTGGTTCGATGTCTTTAACGTCAATTTGTGGTTGATCTCCACTAGCCCATAGCTCACCACTTTCAGTTACATACAAAGCAGTCGTGTCATTTATTGCAATGGCTTTTACTTTAATAGTATCATTTTCCTGCTTGAATCTGAAAGAATAATTCAATCTTGTAAACTATAATAATAAATATATTTATTTTGTTTTGTTAATTGGTCTGTTTAATAATCAAATTTTACAATTAATAAAATAATATTTTTGAAGTATTCTTTATTAGATTAGCACAAATTAGTGATTATTATTTTCATATAATTCTAACATATGAGTAAAGTCACAAATATTGAATTTAAACAAATTAATCATACAACATTTATTTGGTATGATATAAACATTTTTATAATATTTATAGCACATATTTTCTGAGATAAAACCATTATTATTTTAATTAAGATTACTATTGTTTATTAAGAATTGTAAACTCTGTTGTTATTTATTTAATATCCATAGTTTTATAAAATAATTATAATAAATAATTGCACAAATGTTACTATTTTAAAAAAGAAATTAATAAATGTATATATAATATCTATTATATATATATATATAAATTATATTCCATAAAAAGGATATCATTACAATGAGTGTAAATTCGATTATTTTCATATTATATTTTGGTTTTAATTTCAAAATATTTTGTTCGTTTTATTATTAATATCTAATTTGAATGAATTTTTCAGTTGCAATAAAACGAAATTAAATCATTTTAAATAACACGTAATTTTAATTAACTAATATTAATTTATATGAAATAATATTATATTATATATTTTGTACAAATTTTTTTAAATTGTATCAATCATATAAAAATAAGAATTTTACTAAGATTCATTTAATTTTAATACTGAAATGTAATATTCGTAAACTTTTTTAAATTTGGGATAACTATTTAAATAATAATAATAGAAAAATAATACACTAATAAAACATTATTCATAAAATTATTTTGCTATTCTAAAATATGTAACAAAAAAATAATGATAAAGTCAAAACTGTTTTATTATTCCTAAGTTTATTCGTGAACAAATTTATTAATTAAATATTTAATAATTAATTAAACTTTTAAATCGACTTTAAAATTCACAATAAAAAAAATTATATCTGTTCCTTTCTTTCTGGCTCAATGATAAATGTAAAATAAAAAGATACATTATTTATCAGTTTTCATACACAAAAAATGTGCATTATTTTTTAATTAAATATAAAATTAATATTTTAATCATGAAATAAATAACATATTATATTTAAAAGTGAGTATTTATATCTGTTTCAACAAATCTGATTGTTATTCATTATTATTCGTTATTATTATCATTTTATACAATAATATAATCATAATTTCTATTTTTTATTTTTAAAGTAATTTAAGGACCATTTTTTCTGGCATACAGTTATATTTAACTTTATGCCGTAGAAAACATAATTCAAAACAAAAGTAACTCAATTGACAAAATCTATCAATTGATAGTTTGAATATAATTTAAACTTTGTCAGCTTTATAATTACTTAAAAATTGTATAAGAATCAATATTATGGTCGAAACGTCAATCAATACAATGACAGAAAATAAAACAGATCTATGTCAGAAAAATTGGTCATTAAGTTGCTTTAAAATATAATATTATACTCTTATCTCTGACATTAAACAAACCAAAATATTTCTATTTTTTGTATAAAATATCTAGAATAAATGTCACAAAACAATTAATAATAAAAACATCTAATTTATACTTTATATATGGATAATATTTTTAAATTTTCTCTGTAACTATCATACAAAATACATAAATATATATAATTTATTTTCTAACAAAAATTGTTGTTATAATTCTATTTATATCATATCATATTTATTTTAAATATTAACTTTATTAATACAAATAAACATTATTGTTATTGTTAATAAGTATGCATAATCTTAATATTTCATTGTGTACATTTTTAAATTTATGCACACACATAAAATAATAAATCTTAATTTATAAAATACCACTTAAATAAATTATTATAATTATTTATAGATATTTCACTGCAATGACACAAAATGATATAAATTTTAGACTTATAAAATAATATTACATTCAAACACATCAGTATTTAAAGCAAACACATTTTGCATGAAATTAAATGATAAATTTAATTTATTAAATATAATAATAAAATATAAATATTAAAATTCAAACATCAAATTTATAGATACTGAATTATAATAATTATAACATTTCATAAAATATATTATTTTGTACAAGATGAATTAAAAGAAAATTAATTAAAATCAATTAAAAATCAAGAAATGAAAATATTCCTAACATATAAATTAAGTTAGTTTTTTAACAGCGACAAAAAAATGATGACCACAATATTAATTGGCATTTCGTACTTCCGTTCTCACGCTATAAAAGTTTACAAACCTAAATAAGGATTCTAATTAAATGCATTTAAACCCTCAATAATACAAACCCATGAACGCAACATTTGATTTCTTCATTCAAAACAATAGTTTTTGTAATTTCAAGGTTTTGGGGATTAAGTTTCGAAACCGAGCCATCCTCGTTGATGATGAACAGGTGTTTGCTGTTGGCCGCGATATCGACCGCATTGAATTGCACCCTACTAAAGGTCAAGGCAAGCTGATTGTTTTCGTTGATGGAAAGTTTGCCTTGGTACAAGCCACACGACGTTGTAGAGATAAAGACAACGTCGTCGACAGCCACCATCTTTTTAATCATTCCATTCAATTGATCCACAAAAGTGCAACGCACCTGTTCTGTACCTCTCCAGAGATACACGCATTGTTCCGCGCTTTGACACATAGTGTGACAGTTCACAAATTCTGACATAACTAACAACGTTCTCGCACTCCTTTGCTCTGTTTGACTGATATTCGTAGTCGTCACATTGTTTCTCTTTTTTTGTCATATTACCAGCAATATCGCCCGCTAAGTTACATTCAAATAAACGGAGGTTTTGTAAAGGTTTCTGTATTATTGCACTTTTATCGTTACTTGGATCTGTAATAATCGGCGAGTCTTAGTCAGCAATTTTGAGACGGTTCGTAGTTGAGTGGATGATCAAATTCACAGTATGACAAATTTTGCTAACAGCGGTGCAGTCACTGCTTTGCGATATGTTACAAACTTTCACGGTGATATGGTCTTCGATTTCTGGTTGACAATTATGCTTGTGAATCGAGATTGTGTTTTAACAAAAATATAGAATGGGTATTTGACAGTTTGCGCCTGTGCGCTGTCGATAGGGTATGGCGCGAGGTTATCCGGAGTAGGTATAGTAGTTTGTGGATCAAAGAATGTGTCAGTTAATAATGGTGGTGTTTATTTTATCGACAGAGAAAAATATTTGTTATCGATGTCAAGATGTGCGTAACGAAGTGAAGCGATTCTGCATGGTTTTTCGTTTGCTTGATGTAAAGCCAGTCGCAGTCATCGTTCCAAAATGACGCTGTGTTGCTTTCAGCTGTATTTAAATGTCGACTGATGCGTATATAAAATGCATGAGTTATATATTTCTATATTACTTTTTATACGCTTTATGAATATCGTTTGTTCATTTACTTACGATATTATCGTAGAATAAACACATCCCTAAGTAATTATGATAATATTTATATTTTAATTGTATTAAATAACCTAATTTTACAAAATCAAATAATACAAAATGATTGTGTATATGATAAGTTTATATTAAGATTACAAAAATTAAGATCAAATGTATAAATAATATTTCTGTTCTTAATAAAATTACAAGGTTAATGCAGGATATTAAATGTAAAGCAGATATATTGCGATGTTTGTAGAACAATTCTGAATATAATCATTACATTGTGTTTTGTTATTTGCCAATATCTGAATTCACTGTTACAGAAATTTGACAAATTAATGAAAGATCTAAAATTGTATTACAGCTTGGCTTTTCAAAGATACCCAGATTGTGTTGGAAACATGAAAAAAGCAATCAGGGCAATGCATATAAATGTTTCACAGACGAAAACTCACAACATTTACGCACAATAAATAAAATTTGATCAAAAAATGAGAAAATTATGTTATTGGAAAGTTTTTCTTAATCGCAGAACACTTTTTAAAACAAAACAGATTTATTGATATTTTCGCAGAGTCTATCTGATTTTATCTCATGTGTTAAAAAGGTAATTGAACAATCACATTTCAAAAAAATATTAGTTTGTCCCACAAGTTTTTTCCGCGCCATGCATTGATTTCGCATTAAAAAACGGAAGAAACTTATAAGACGAACTAATATTAAATAACGCATGTCGAGTTTTGTAGTTATTCTGTAAAATGCTGTATAATAAAACAAAGCAATTAAATTAATAGTAAAGTAATTTTTTGATTGAATATAATATAATAAATTTGCTCATTGTATATAAACAGCTTACGGTAAACAATGTTTGCTGACACAGTGATTTTTGAATTCATTGACTTCTTATTAGTGTTATATATATGTCATTCATTCATAATTGTACCATATTTTATTACTTATTGTGTTGAATAAATCCATCATAAAAATGAATAAAAAATTTCCAAAAGGGACAACTGTATACACTGGTGAACCATTTGTTTATATTTTAAAACGTCTGTTTTTAAATACTCATTGTGATTATTGTTTAAAACGGTAACGTATAACTTGCTAAACATATATTATATATTACATTTCAATAGAATCTTATTTAATATATATTGACTTTTATAATTTGTTATAAACGTTATATATTATAATACTTTTCAATTTTATAGACCAAATCCAATTATAATTGTTAATATAATAGACAATGTTTATATTATATTGCATTTATTGTATTTTAATTTTAGTCAAATATGGCCAATTCAATAAAAAATTATTTTTAGTGCAAACATAAGGAAATGTTCTGCTTGTTCATTTCTTGGATATTGTGATTCAAAATGTCAAAAAGAAGGGTGGATTGTACATAAGCAAGAATGTAAGATTTTGAAAAATGTTTCAGTAGTGATAGATGATGAAACAAGGCTTTTTATCAGAATTATCAATAAACTAAAATCAGAACATGAAAAAGAAAAATTTTTTAGTCTAGAACCGAGTGAGTTTATATTCCCTTAATTTCTAATAAAAATATTATTAATAGAAATATATTTCTTAAACTGATGCATTACAAATAGTGGACATTTTTTAATGTATATGTTTTAAATTGCTAATCAAATATTTTTCTTTCTGATTATAAAGTTTCATGAAAAAAATATAAGTTCTTGTATTTTATTTTAGATGCAGAATTATTTACTTGTGAAGAAAGCAGATTAAAATTAACATATTTATATTCTGATTTACTACTACATATGGGTGCTAATAATACTCCTGATATAATACAAATATTAGAGATTTGCCGACGATTACATTTTAGAACTTTTACAATAACTGACATTTATCTGCGACACATTGGACATGCGGTTCATTTACTTCCAAAAGGCATAAAACATTCTTGCGTACCAAATACGATTTATATTCATCATAAAACAAAAGCAATTTTTACACTTATGACTAAAGTGTCTAAAGTTGATTTTGACAGAGTAAGTTCACTCATAAAAGTATTTTTTTTAAAAGATACTGAAGACATCTGCAAATTCTAACTCTGAAATTTTTTCAAAAACATTATTTTTTTAGTTTAAAATATTAAATCATGCGTGATTTTATGCATGCACCATACATGTATCACATCACATACACAAATATAAATGTGTTGTATAAAATTATGTTTAAGTTTTGTCTATTTAATTGAGACTAGTTTTACCTGACACTGCATTAGTAGTGACTTCGAGCTTTGCAAGAAAACAGAATAATTTGAAAACCATTATGACAATTTAAAATCCATTAACAGAAAAACATGTTTATCTAATGGTAAAATTAGTGTAAAGCTACGAAGAATGAAAACGAGATATTAGTAGTTTATATGAATTATTATCCCTAATAATATTTCCAACAATCTTCGTGGTCACATGTTTGTCAATCAAAATAAACTCGACTGCAATGTAGTCAACATTGTGAAACATTTGTATGTCTGCAGGAAGATTATATTGAGAAGCAAAAAGTTTTAGATTTGTTATCCAAATAGTTTGCAAGAAAAAAATTGGAGGCCTTAGAACTTGAACTTATCTCGCTGGTGTGATTCAAAACAAGAACAGATTTAAAATTGTTAAAATTTAAAATTTTAAATCGAAACGAAATTTCGGTTGAAAAGTCATACTGTAGGGTTAAGCTTAATCCATAAATTCTGCGTTTCGAACTGTAGTCTGTTTTAAATATCGTAAAATAACAACAACAATAATAATAATAACTGTAATAATTTTTTGCTTTAATTTTAGTTAACAATCTGTTATGTTGACATTATACAAGATTCTGAGACGAAAAAAAAACATTTAAAATACATGTTTTATACTGAGTGTAATTGTAGAAGATGTACAGAACCTGAACGTTTCGCAAAATGTCCATACAAGAAATGTGGAAAATCATGCAGTATTGAGGAAGATATATGTTCACATTGTAACAAAGTATTACCAGATAATTTTAAGAGACGGTATAGAGACGCCATAAAATTTGCGTTAGATAATTTTAACAATCCAGAAAATGAAACCAGTATCTTTTTTCAATTGATGTTTTAATTATGTATTTCTTTTTGTAACTCATTAAAAAAATAAGACATGAGTGAGTAATGTAAAACTATCATTCAGAATGTAAACTTGTTAAAATGTCAATTTAAATTCTTTTTATTTTAAAATAATTAAAGTAAATCCTCAAATCTAGAATCACTAAGTTGATGTTTTTCAGTTAATATTATTGCAATCTTAAATTAATAAATAAAGCATGACTTAACAAAATATTTTACTTTTTTCATGTAGCATAGTCCGAGTAACCGACTCAGTTTTATTAATTGTTTGGTCATATACGAGAAAAGAGAGATTATCCAAGTACCTGAGAAAAATTTAATATTTTTCTTTCAAAGAGTCCCCCCCCCTTAGATTGTAAATTTAAAAAACTACCTCCTTGATGATAGACCTGATGATGATTTTTTATATGATTAGTACTACGGAAAATTTTCGGGGTTAAAGAAGATGAAATTAGCGGAGGGTATAGGAAATTGAATAATGACGAAACAGAAGAATTGCACGATTCACCTAGTATAAAAAAAGTAGTACATCCTGCAGTACCCATATAGGGTACGTGCAAGTAGACTAAGTAGTGCGAGACCCTTAGGTAGATCGAAACATAGATGGAAGGATAATATTAAAATCGATCTAAGATACAGGAAACCAGGATAAAGGGCTTTCTTATGCTAACGAGGCAATGAACTTTCGAATAAGAAAAGGCTGTATAAAAACATATATATAAATTGTTACTTTCTTCGCACAAGGTCTTCTGTTACGTTGTAAACGTTTACAAGCTTACATATGACATAAAAAATTATTGTACATTTTTAAAATTATACATTCTATTAGGATACCTTTATTGCAAAAATGTAATGTTCTACAGCCATATGCTTTAAGTCTTATATTAGATTGTTTTAAAATTACTCATGTCTTATTTTAATACATTTGCATAAATGCTTTAAAAATAATTTCACTTACATTAAAAATTAGATGTCCTAAAATGGATGTTGAGTATAAAGAGATTAGACAGTGTCGTTGTTCCATATCATTATTTGCGTGTTAAAATAGTACAGAAATTATATACGTTTGCAGAAAATAAAAAGCATCATGCCAACGCTATAAGCTATTTGAAATCAATCATAAATAGCTACAGGTGTAACATCATTCTGCCTTGTAAATATTTTTATATTAACATTTGGTTATACGAATAAATAATTTCGACTTCAATTATATTTCAGGTACTATTACGGAGAAATGAATTTTGTCATGGCAGGTCTATTTTATAGACTAGCGAAATTGCAATTTATATGCAGTGAGAAGGAATCGTATTATCAGACTATGAATTTTATAAAACAGGTAATCTACCATTTATTCGATGAGGAGGGGAAAGTATTTTCCAGAGAATTAGTAGGAATACTGTATAATGAAAAAAAATAAGTAACACTCGTTAGATTTTTATAAAAATATATTAATTTTTATAAAAAGCTGACATGACATTCGAGTGAAGTTATAAATCAGAATTGTAAATTGATTCCTAAGTATATTATATATTGTATTAATTTTGTAACATGTGCAAATATTTAAATGTAATTAATGTTCAAATAGAAACATTATTATTCAAATGATTTAGATATTGTTTTTTTATTTAAAACTAACAAGCATCTTAGTATTTTTTATTTAACATAAAATTATAAAAATTCAATTTTTATAATCATATTACATCATTTTCAATACGTAAATTAATACCTAAATAAAACTGCTGCAGAATTGACTAAAATGTAAATTGAGTAGTAGTCCTCTACGGAAAATTTCGGTTCACGGCAAATAAAAACGACATGATCCACGCGTCTTTGAAAGATTTGAGAAGAACAAAAATATTGATATAGATTTAAAATAAAATAATTTAAAAATTCAAATTAATTTTAAACAGTTAGAATAATAACATATTGATAAATAAATATTAACAAAATTAAGAGTGTGTAATTAGACGATTGGACAATTTCGAATACTGGTAAAAAATGTATAAGCGCTTCTTAAAAAAGTGATTTTTTTAACGTTCCTTTCCATTACATATGCATATTTATTATTCGCTGGATACATATACAGCAGCCGATTATCTGCAAATTCTTTAAATTTTGTTGAGTTGTAAAATTAGATCTTTCAATT
>JABFOX010001410.1:0-13101 GCA_022817665.1 Axea sp. ZL-2020
TATATATGTATGAATTTCAGTAACGTCAGTAACGTATTCGACTACTTCATCAAATTCAAATCTATAACGTTTAAGGTATGTAAAATCATTACATTATTTTTTTTCCGTATATTTTTAATTCAGTAGCAGTGAAAACACTGGTAATCGAGTAAGTGTATACTTTACACATGTAAAGTTTTTTGAATTATAATTCTAAAGTATTTAAGAGTAACATGACATTCTTTCAACATTACAACATGAAAATTTATTTGTGTTGATGTGAAAATTAATTATTTTTAAATCGATTTTATAAATATCAAAATTTAACTTAACAAAAATTAAAACTAGAGCTGCTACTCGGAGGATGATTTAAATAAAAATCAATTTTGTAAAGGTGAGCATTTCATGCGGTAGATCAAATACTTATATGTTCATAAACGTATCATGATCAACTTGATGTTATTGAGATATTATAAATACCTCTCATTCGGAACTGAATTTCTAAATTTATATGGAAATTAGTTTAATATTTTCTTTGCACAACATTTCAAAATCTGTCAAAATGTTGTTTATTTATTTCATTATATTTATATGCTTGCCTTTTTGGTACATCAAACCGAATTCTCCCCGGATACTGTATCGGTATTTCATACAGCAATAATAAATTATGAGTATTTCTAAACCATTACCGTGTTAATAAAATCTTGTTGTAATATCATTATGTGGATTAAAATACAATAATAGTACTGAATGAAAAATCAGAATGGTATCTCTAACATTTTAATATAATACTACGTCTGCATGGAGTGTCGTTAAAGTAATGCTAATTAGAATGATTTTAGAAAAGCAAATATATATAATACATTTAAACCATACATATAGTAACCAGGTATTTTAATTTAGAAATTATTGCTATTAAAAAAAAGGAATAATGCCGGAAGAAAATTACTGTTAAACATAGAATCATGGATTGGAATTTTCTAAGCAAATGTTTAATTGAATAATTAGCTGAAAACATAAAATAAGATGTAGACGTTTCAAGATGACTGTTTCCAAAATTGTCGTGCACATCAATTAGCCAAATAAAATACAAAAAATGCACAGAGAAAAGACGAAATAAAGAGAGCCAGAAAGTGTTACTAATAAGTGGAAGAATGGCGCAACTATGGACGTGCCGTGAAGGAAAATTACGGAAGTGAGTCCTGCAATGGACTATAAATTTAGCGAAGTTGATGCCGTTCAACGTGGAAAGGGTCATTACTATCTGTTAGCGGTACTAGGCGACAACTGACATTGTGGAGTAACGATGTTCTAAGGCCATTTATCCAACTAGTATTAAATTAGTGACATTAGCATAGAACGATTGATACAGCGGTCGATTGTTAATTACTGTATCGATTGAAATTTCATGAAAGTTTAACCTTGACCCACTGCATAAGAGTCAATTCACTCGATGTATGACCGTGATACAGGAATGGCACATTTTGCGGTGTTCTTATGACACTTGATTTCCACTGCCGAAATAGAGGACGAGTTGGAGAGGGAAGTCGTTCAACTTCGTCAAAATATATTCCGATTTCATTTTCTCACTCGTTGTTACGCCAAATGTGACGGTTGAGTTCACGTTTGTAAAATATTTCAAATTTAATGTATTGTAGTGCACATGTATCAGCTTGTGATTTTAAGAAATACACTAATAGAAACAATTTTCTTGAAAATTGCTTTAATTTCATACATGTCATTTTATACAAGTAAAATCTATATATTTGTTGCAAAAAACGCATTGTCATGAATTTAGAATCACTGAACATAAAAATTGTCAGTGACTGCAGTAAGTTAAAGGATGTCAAACATATGCATATTTGTTTAAACAAAATTATATTATATGTTAAACTCGTATTAGTATTATTTTATGTCTTAAAGTGTACTTTAAGCAAAACTACATCTCGTAAACTCCCAAATGACGCACAGGAAATTTCAATAAAACTCATAGTTAATCCATTTTTTTGGAATAGAATTACTGATCGCTATTAATGATGTATAAGAGACATATAAGTTGCATTATAAATGTGTAGCCCAGACAAAACATTATGAACATTGCACATAAATTCATTGTAATAATTTATTTTTAATAATTTCCTTGAAATAAATTTTTGAGAAAAAAATACTTGAATTTGCTGTGTTTAATTAATAGATTTTAAATTATAACATCCTTGAACTATTATTTTTGTATCAACACAGGTATATTAGAGTTTGGAAATAAGTTATAAATAAAAAAAATGAACAAATAAATTAAAATAGTAACTCAATACACCAAACTTATGTTCGGTCCAATTAAAGTACAAAACAACATTGTAGTGTGATCAGCATTATTGCTTGTCTGTAAATTTAACAGAGAATATATGATTTTCGTTTCAAGATGAAAACAGATTTTTATGGTTGTGAATTAAGGCTGACTCTTCATTCAATTGTTATTCTAAAATCAATTGAACTATTAGCTTTTCGTACATTATTTAAGCATTATTCACATGTGCAAATAAAAATATATACTGAGAACTTCTCATTTACATTTCATTCCGTTTGCAAATAGATTTCCCTTTGTATTTATAATTAAGCTTTAAATAATTCTATACTTCAAATGCCTTAATGTTTGTGGTACTGTCGTACTACAAAAATCTTCTATATTCAGATGATCGCTTTAAGTTGACAACTTGAATATTTCGAGAAATATTTCCTTTTCTCTTTTGATCTAAAGACAGTAAATAATAATTTTAACCAATCACAACTTTTCTTGAATTATATTTCAAATTAAACATAATTTGAAAACAATCATTAACAAATAAACTTGATATCTTTTGTAACTTTACATTCAAATAAATAAAGGTTTTCATTTGAAATTCACTCAAAGTTGCCCTCTGCCCCACCCCTAGAATTGGTAGGAGGGGGATCATTTTCATACATTCAAACGACCTCTTGAAATTATCAAATATTTTTTATGAGTATTTTTTCATACAGCGATTATTTTTCGATGTATTTTAAATACATGCGTCGTATATGAATATTTTTAAATTAATATTTAAATTGAATATAATAGTGTAAAATTAAATCGTAATATTCTAAGATCAAATACCTTTCTCTTCACTATTATACATGGTATTCTTCATTCCACAGCACATGAAGAGTTATAAAAAAAATATGCAAAGAAGTTGTCAAAAAAATAACTAACAAAAGACACGTTTGATATAGAAAAATGACAGAACAATTTTAATGCAAAAAAATCTCAGTCTAACTGCTTATCTTTTAAATGATCTTATGTACTTTAAATCAAACAAATTATATGCATTTTAGCTCAGGGCTAGCATGACTACATTAGTTAGCATAAAATACACCACAAAATATAAAAGCAAAGTTCAATAAATACATGTTTTTTTACACTTATTAAATAACATATTGTGTGTATTATTTTGTGTTTATTGAGTATCGGAAGTAAATTGGAGATTAAACGATTTGCATTTAATCATGTACTCTGTTATATAAAGGCATTTTATTACACGCACTTCTGTGCGAATTCATTGAAAACATGAATACCATAATTTCGAGCGTTTGTTATTTTGTGTTAGGAAAACAGTTTCAACTTCATGCAAAATGAACATAAATGGACATCTACAAAGTTCCTATTTTGTAAACTTCTCTCATAAATGCCACTTCCAATTCTTGTTTGTAATTGTGACTGTACTTGTCAGCCTTTAAACTGGTTTGTTAACAAACTGGAATGTAAATTTTATTTTTCATGCAATTAAGTAGTATTAAATTAATTGACGAACAATTGTCGATGATTTTGAAAGAATTATGTGGAATCATTAAATTTGTGTACATGTTTATTCTGCACATTAAAGTCGATAGATCTCAAAGCTGATAATGCGACATTTGTGTGTCGACGTATCATCCTAAATAATATAGAAACAAGTATTTGTTTTGTAAATATGCACAGAATCATAAACGCGTTCAATATAATTTCAAATTTACATATTTTACCAATACGTTTTTCATCGTTAAATAAGAAGTCACACTTTTGTTTTCTCAGATTTAACTAATAATCGCTATACTTGTATAAATTTATCAAGAAAATATTAAACAATTCTTATGAAATATACCTGCTTTCAGACTCAGAAATCTTAAAAATAGTAGTGAAAATTTTTAAGTCATTCAGAAACTGTGTTATTAAGGAAATACTCTAAGATATTTGAAAAATGTTAAAAGATACCACAAATTTATCACCACATACTTATTAATTGTTTGTATAAAGTTAATTTATACTTTTGTTCGAAATTTTCGTTTTTATATCTATGTAGTTTACCAGTAATTTGAATTTTAAAATATATTTATATAATGTTAGTTTAATTTTTATTAATCTTTTACATGTTTCTTTCATTCTTAATTGGCACATTACTTAAAAAAAAAGTTATATGAAAGAATGAAAATTTCAACTTGGTCACATCTGAGTGTATCACAAATGACACTTACTACTACTTTTCGTAGTTCCTTTTTCAGTTTATTCTTAACACGTTTTTGTCAAAATATAATAAAAGATGTAACATCAGTAAAACTTTCTGTCGTAGACGAAATTTTTTCCCAACAATATTGTTCAAATATTATATAATATATATTATTTTGTTTTCCGAACAACTGTCAATTTGAATTAAGAATTTGCAATTCGCATTTCAAACAGTTTATTAATATTACAATTATAATGATGTTACATTTTTTATGATTATTATTTATTATAATTTTCAAGCAAATTTAACACAAATGATGATACAAATGAAATTTAAAATGTTTGATGAAATTACACTTCCGCTTTTATTTTGCACGCACTTTTACCTAAAAGTACACAAATTTTCAATCCTCATAATATAAATAATATTATATAATAAAATAAGAAGCAGTATATTTATAATATACATGTATAATGAATTTGTGTTATTTAAATATTCATATGTGTGTAATGAATAACAAATATTTAATATACACATTGTTCTTCTAGGATTACACTACGTACTGAAATCTGTATTTTACGTATAAAATATGTTAAATATGCTCGAGAAAAAATAATTCGATAATTTAAATGATCATAACGTACAAGAACACAAGTAATATCATAACATATAATTTGCATTAAAATAATATGTAATGTATTTCATGTAGTAAATATGCATTCCCAGATTAATTGTTGTTAGTAGTATCAGCGCTTATATAATTAACAAAATGCAACACCATGCAACATCAACGGGAAAAAAGATGTATTATTACGTCCTTTTTATTTTGTTACTTAATTTTCATGACCAAATATTTAAGTATTATGTAATGCAATACTTAAAACTAAATTAAAACGTGTACTGCTGTATAATAAAAACATAATTGAAACAAATAAATATTATTTTAGTAAAAGAACAAATTTAAATTTCGAAATAAATATTGCAGTATTGGATTCAGTGTATTCTTTTAAAAGAAATGTTAAAAATGAATTTTATAATATATCATCATTGCTCGTATATAAAAAAATATTCGTCTCTTGATTAGAAATTATTATTTTTGTTGTTATATTTATGATTATTATTATTGTTGTTATATTTATGATTATTATTAGTTATTAAAAAAAACACCAGTAAAAGTAACATAGTTAAAATGTGTTAGAACGACAGTTTCTATACCAAATATTTATAGTATTTATATTCTTAGATAAAACTTTTCGTTTCAAATAGTACTTTTTAATCTATAATTTATAAAGCATTGGATATTTACGACCATTTCCCATCTCGTACATTTTTCCAGAGTAACAACTACAAATTTTATTTAATTATGATTCATTTCATTGTTTTAGTAAATAATGATACATTAATACGTGTAGAACCTAAACTCGTTAGAAATGAGATATTTTTGTGGTAAACTAGTTCGATATATTATTTTTTATAATAATACTGATCATACCAATGATGAAAGTTCTGAACAGTTAACTTGAAGTCTCTTCTTAATCCCTTCACATACATTTTTTCCCAAAAAGAAATAAATAAAGGACCATCAATCCTTGTCGGAGCTGTCGACACTCAATTTTTCCTAAAGCTAGTAATCCTCATGATTGAAATTATACGAAAGAAATCCCGACAAATTTTCTAAGATGAAAAAAATTAAAAGTATAGAAAATATAACCTTCAATGATTTCATTCAGTTCATATCAAAATCCGTCTGTAATCTAGAAATTATTTTTATATCGAATATAAATTACTTTTGCCAATAAAAATTAACGAAAATAATTGTAGCAATTATCCATCATAATTTGGAACAAAATATGGCAATTACGATGAAATAAAAAGTACTAGAAGCAAACCCGACGCAATTTCGTAGCACGCAAGTTTAAGGTAAAAGCAGCGGCAATAAATAAAAAGCCTTGGGCATTTGTATTTACTTTCTTTTTCATGTATATGCAACCGTCTGTCTTTTTTTAATTTCTCTGCCTCTGATGCACTATTCCCTCCCCTCTTGCCCTTTATGGATTCACGAGTTTACGGGACTTATTTCCCCAACGTAAATAATACTGGCATCCCGATAGAAAATCGCAGTTCACTCTTTCTACCAACTGCAAGAAGATCGTAAAAGTTTTTCCACATGGCACAAGTCAAGCGTAAACTTAAGTGACGTTTCAACAGCTATCGCTTCGGTCTTATGATTAATGTAATTTGGCTTAACGAGAGCTTCGTACTGGGTGTCAATGGTGCCAAACAGTATTAATGGAAATAATATTAATCTGACTATCAGTAGGTAGATGTTGACACAAACACGTTATCTTTTGAAAAGAAAATCCATGAATTATATTGTTAATTTAAAAATGTTCATAAACTGAATATTAAAAGTACTAAATGTTTAAAATGACTGAATTTAAACTCAATATTCTTAAAATATATCATACACTTTTATATCAAATCTAGCAATTAAATTGTGACAAATAGTATACTCTGATTTATGTTACAAAGTTATGTACAACACAGACATTTGTTTACATTTAAATCAGTGTTTATTTATATACATGTAATTATATTGGGCGGCTCTCTTATTTGCTTGTATTTAACTTGATAGAATAATTCAAAAGTTCATGTTGCAGACTACAATGTACTCAAACACATTAAAATGTATTTACCTATTGGTTTGTTCGGAAAAAGGGATGAGCAGAGTATCATTGAGTAAACAACATGGATTCATAGAAGTTCATATTTTTGGTACAGTGCACGCAAACTTAAATCAAACAACTCTATTCTTGCTGATTGGCACATCATAATAATAAACAAACATAATAGTAATACAAATTTTCCATCATTAAAAAGAATTAATTCAAATAGTTGTGTGATAATGACCTTCGAACTATACCTGTTAAAGTTTCATAACATATCGATTCTTACTCATCAAGATATTGAAGTTATAGTGATGATACTTTTGACATTCTCAAAACAATGGACAAACCTGATTTACGTCTGTTGGTTAAACATTGTTTTTTGATGGCCAATAATACCATTAAAGCTGAGCAATAACTTCACAAAAGTTAAGCATCATCGAAAACAATTAATTTTAAGTGGTAACTGGTAAGTGGTTTGATGAGTTTAAACAGGAATGTACGAACTACGAAGATGAAAGCTCGAGATGTCCAAATAAAGTGACAATATTACAAAATATCTCAATCTTACAAAAAATTCTCCAAATTTTGTTAGGCGTAAATTTAAGTGTCGGAAGATTGTTGACATCCCAAAGATATCAAAAGACAGTAGATACAATATTTTGCATAAAAATGGGGGTAAAAGAAAACTGTTTTCCAAATGGGTGCCGCATTTACTTAAACTGGAGCAAAAATAACAACGTGTTGGTGACTTAAATCACAGCTTAGAGTTGTTTACACAATTCTGTCTAAGGGATAATAAGGATTTTTGATATCAGTATGTGACAATGCATGAAACATAGATCCACGATTACACTACAGAATCAAATGGACAGTTAGTTGTGTGGAAAACAGCGGACGAAAACTATTGAAAGAGATCAAAGCTCACCAGTAAGTCAGAAAGGGTCTGGTAAGGGTTTCTGGAACATTTATGTTGTAATATTCATCGATTATCTGGAAAGAGGAAAAACCATCAATAGTGAATATTATATAACGCTACTGGACCGATTAAATGATGAAACGAAGAAAAAACGGGACCCCATATAGCGAAGAAGAAAAAACTCTTTTATCAAAATTCTATATCGCGTCACAAGTCAATGATAACGATGATATGATTGTACGAATTTGGCTCGATAATTCTTTAAAAAAGACATCGAAATGATAGAGTAGACTGTGTGATTAATAAAGTTGAATTTTGCACAAAAAAATTATTCGTAGTTTTTATGGCATTTACTTTAACGTAGAGTTAATTTATTGACAACAATTTGAAATATTTTGTTGATAACAAAAGATGTATATAAACACTTTAATAATTTCATGCAATTGTCATATTTACATAAATTCCTTAACAATTAAAAGTTAATAGTTTAAAAAACTTCATTGATAATCAGCTTGTATTTCATAAATTATTGTAAACGACATTCGGTGGTTTTCATAAATATGTTTAAATGTTTAAAATGCTACTTAAAAAGTCTTGCAATAATTTTATTTGTTGTTTGTTTATATAAAAGATTTGCATACAATGATGAATCCGTAATTAGAAATCATTTTAAATTTATTTATTATAATCATTTCAAATTGTCCCATAATACGATAATGCTCGAAAATGATTACGGAAAATGATCAGTTTGGCACATGTCAATAGACACGAAAAGATTATACATAGAAATAATATGAATAGATATAAAATCACTACTTTAGTTTAATTGTCTAATACCAAATAATTAAATCCATTGATCATTTTACGATATTTCCCTCCATTCAATCTCAATTTAAAGTTGTAATAATATTAGCATCAATATCCTTTATGGCATAACTTAGAACTGTAGAATTCGTGAATTTAATTCAAATAATTCTTCCTTAATTGGATAAAATCACTTCATTAACAAACATAAAAACTTGTACGTTCTTCAAATGCACAAATCAAGTTAATAAAAAATAATATGATTTTATTTTTCAAAATTACTTATCAAGATACATACATTATATTTCTCGAATTATTAAATCTGTCCTGAATATGGATAACGATTGACCATACCATTATGAAATCTTCAATCTTACACTTGTATAGATTACGATGACACCACCATTCAATCTCTCTCAATGTATTGATATCTACCATATTAAACAACTTGATGATATTTAAATATGTATTCTACTCGATTTTATTTTGAAAACAACAACATTTATACAAAATAAGAAACATTATAATTTAACAACTTCAGAAGAGTTTTATACTAGTTGATGAAACTCTGCATGAATCCTTACATAAAAATACGTATTCGATAATGCTAACTGTACAACGGACTTTTAATGCTTTTATATATATTCATTCGCTTAAATAATATTAATTAACATAAAGATACTATATTTCATTAATTATTATTGAATATTAAAAAATATTATTATAATAAATATTAATTTTGTAAAAATTAACGGTACTATTTATACTTCAAAAGTTACTACTTGTAGTGAAATATATATTCGTACGATGAACGGTTTAATTTATAATAAAATTATACTGTTAAAAATATCGTTTAACTGTAAGAGAGGATGTTTGAAAATGAAATAATATTCGATTCGTATAAGTGTGAATATAGATTTATAAAATCGCTTAATCTACAAAAACATATCACCTTCTTAGAATAAAATTTATTGTAAATCCAATTAAGTGGAGATCGCGATAGAAATTACATTCTTTCTCTCTCTCTCTCTCTCTTTCTCTCTCTCTCTCTCTATATATATATATGAATAATCAAGAAATTTCTTGATTATTCAAGTAAACCGGAAGAATATAATATAATCGAGTTGTTAAAAGTGATTTTACAAAACTGAAATACACTTAATACTTATACTCATTAAAAATATATAATAATTACTCATTTATTAACAATTGTTTTCATGAGTAATATTTCTGTAGATTATGCATTTTTGAGTGTTTCTTCAGACCTTACATTGTTTAATTGGCTGTTGAATAATTAATAGATTTATAAATGACATATTTTTAATACATCATTGTAATTATAAAGTTTACCAAAATATAAAGATGTATCTAAACAATATATACGTTTGTAAAATGTAAGACAAATGTCATAAAACTCGCACAATAGTAACAGATGCATTCGAATATTGACTGCATATGTGCAATCCAAGTACTAGTATCACAAAAATATTTTTGTAAGCGCATTCATGCTTCTGTGTTATACATGGTGTAATAAAAAGATAAAGTAATGGAATATCTCGAGAAATATACAGTTGATCAAAAATTGACAAATATGTGTATTTAATGTTTTCACAAAAGTGACTAATTGTACAAAAATTAAGCCCCTTCTTTTCTCAGTCGGCGGAAAGGATAACTTTGAAATATTAAATAGGAATTGCTTTTTTTTGCTACTATTTATTACTCGTTTTTAGTATCTATTGTTTTAATTTGGATATGATAAGAAAAAACATGAAACATTTAATTAAAACAGTTTTTAAAGTCGTTACAGATGACGCTGTAAACATCAAAAATGTTTTCATCACTATTCCCTAAAAAGTGCGTACAGCGAGCGTTCATTAAGTCCGCAGAAAATCCAAGGTATGGTGCCAATAAAATTGAAAAAGATTTACTTTCAGTAAACAACACCTGTCATTAGATTACCATTAAAGCTTCAACTATATTTATCACGTGGTTTCACTTTATATGCGATTGAAGCCACAAACTTATATTTAGAAAAATGAGGAAAAAATTAATCTAATGAGGTGGTAAAACTCTTTCATTGGAAAAATTTAACATCAAAAAAGATCAAGGCCGAGTTGAATGGAGTTCATGACATATGTGGTTCAGTATATTCAACTGTTTACAATTGGACAAATGAGTTGAAATGGCCGTACATCTACAAATGGTGAACACCGTCGGGACGTCTTCGTTAAAATAACTTACTGTGAAATGATTGACAAAATTCATGATATGGTTTTGAGTGATCGACGAAGCAAAGTTTGTGAAATAATAGAAGCCAAAGACATATCACAAAGTATAGTATTTTCAATTTTGCAAAAAAATTTGGTATGATAAAAGCTCACGTGAGTGTCGCATTCAAGATAGTGTATGGGGGCGCACTTGCACAGTTTCGATGTCGAAAATTATGGAATTGAAGTTTGAGTTTTTTGCATATTCACTGTACCCAACATATGCTTCTAGTGCCTTATTTTCATTTCTAAATTCAAAAAAATGCTTCAACGGAAAACGATTCACGTCGAACGAGAAAATCATTGCAAAAATAATTGTATGTATCAAGAACCTTTCAAAATTCTGTTTTTTTGAAAAATAATACAAGTAGTTACTGTTAAAAGAAAATAATACTAAAAGTAAAACATGGATATTCCCGACTCATGCATTTTTATTAGGAACCAAAATGTATTAATAAATTGAATCAACTATGCCACCACAAGATAGTATCATAACATTTAATTAAATGAACGACTTAAATTAAATCTGCGTAATAATTTGATCAAACGAAAATAATATAATTTGTGTACAAATACGGCTTATATATTTTCAGTAAAAGTATCCCAATTCTTTATGAACTTGATGCGAATATAATGTGAATTGACTAAACATAATTAAACATAATTCATTTTTCGATTATTTCTGTTCATGTATAGCCATATTTAAATATATCAAAATAATACAAAGTAATTTAGCCACTAACGATTTCGTATGATAACGACTCAAGATTCTAAATTCTAGAAGACATAACTTGTACGTTATCGTGAATATTAAATCCATCATTAATGACAATACGAAAATTTCAAATTCCAAAAGAAAAATACCATTTAATAAGGTGTTGCATTTTTGAGGTAATGTTCATTTTTTAAAATATTTTAATGCGTATGATTGTTTATACACGTACAGTTATTAACGAATTAAAAACGTGCGATTTATTATATTTGATTTTATTCAAAGAACTTTGGATTTGTTTTACACATTCAGGTGCATTCATTCGAATATGTTTGCTTCATTTCTAATACTTTTCGGAACGCTGGGTTGTTTTGAACAACTGCCACGCAGAACCTGTTCACCTATTTTCGACTATATTCAATTATATTCGATTGCATTAGGTTACATTCGAGTACTTTTGAATATGTTTGAAATATTATTTCTAAAAAACATATATATCATAAATGTGCCTAAATACAATTATATTTAATTTAGTTATAGTTCGATATTCGCAAATAAATTCAATTATGTATCGATTATTTACAATTTCGTGTGTATTCACAAGTATTAGGTTATATTCGATTACTTTTTGATATGTGAGAATTACCTTGCTTAATGCATATACGTTTATACATACCTGGTACATTCAGCTATGTTTTAGTTACTGTGAGAATGCTCAACCGTTTACTGATTACTTCTGGTATATTCAACTATGTTCATATTTAGCACAGTACTGGTTCAATAATGATTATTAATGCCTCTTCAAAATTGCATAGGGTATTGACACTGTAAAGTAACATTATTGACGCCATGCTATAAAAAGAATTAAACAGGAGTGTTGTATAGAAATGAATGAATAATAATTATATATGTTTATCCGGATTCGACCTGAATAATTAATCACAGTTTGAGTAGGAATCATTTCCGTGTTACATGGAAAACGAAGTCGGGAATTACTCCCACACAAAGTTGGAACATCGCGTGCTGGCCTCGATCTTAGCGGTATTTTATTAGTTATTTTGCGTAAGGGGGAAATGCAATGTGCACACGGAATTTATTCTTTTCGTTATACATTATCGGAGAACTGAATAATTATCCTAGAACGTTGTACATTTTCGAAAAAATTGCTTGAAATTATAAAAGATTTTGTTTCATAAAACTATAATTAATAAATAATATTTAAATTAATTGCTCAAGAATTTATCAGTGAAAATATTGT
>JABFOX010001411.1:0-13100 GCA_022817665.1 Axea sp. ZL-2020
TAAAGTTTTGATTTCATTATATTTTATAAATACTTTTACAAGTCAAATGTATAAAAAGTATATTCAATTATACCACAAATGACAAGCACAACATTATAATCCAAAAAGTTCGATTATGAAGGATGTAAGGATTCGATTATGAAGGATATTCGATTATGAAGGATGTAAGAATTCGATTATGAAGGATGTAAGGATTCGATTATGAAGGATGTTCGATTATGAAAGATGTAAGGATTCGATTATGAAGGATGTAAGAATTCGATTATGAAGGATGTAAGGATTCGATTATGAAGGATGCTCGATTATGAAGGATTTTTATGGTAAAAAATATTTAGTTATATATTTACTGTATTACGTTAGAAGCTTATTATGCATTATTTTATATAACAATGTCCTTTTAGTAATCAAATATTTTATACTCAGTCACGCAGTTTTTTGTAGAACTGATATTTTCAGGTAGTGTTGATACAGAATAAATAAGCAGTATTGAATTAGATTATAATGACAAATGATTAAGATTATTTAAAAAGAATAATGACATAAAACATTAAGATCTTGCGTACATAGAAGTTTGCTATAAATAGCAATTATTACGGTCTGTAATATACGTGTAATCAGTTTGTATAAAATTAAGATTTAACTAGAAATGCTGATAACCGGATTAGGATGCAATCAATATTATATATGACATTTGTACTGTAAGTTACACTCAGGTTTCATGTACAATATTATTATAAGAATTACTCGCAGGGAAACAAAACAATTATTTGATTATAAGAATAATAAAGCTGACTCTGTAAAAAAATATTCTTGTACAATTAACAGCACGAACAACAAACTGATAAATTTTATGACTACAATTATTAATACGTGATATTTCATTGAAATATGATGTTAATTTGACATATATATTTTATTAATTATTTTAAGAAATGTTTCATTTACTTCAAGAAAACACACTTATACAAATATACAAATGAGTCGTGCATAGATAATTTTCGATTGATCTTAATTTTTTAAGTTCGAGACTTTACAGATCCCTGTCACAAACTATTATGATTTAATAAATTACATATTTTTCAAAGTCCTTTGACTTAAATCAGTAGAAAGTTGTTCATTCTGTATTTTGTCAGTTAATATTTATTATAAAATAGTACTTATTTTATAGTATAATAACTTTAATTTCAACGTTGTACACTTCTGTGATTCTATTGGCCTAATTTTCCTTTTTATACATTTTAATTAAAACAAAAAATATTCTAAAAAATGTTTAGTATATATATATATATATAATTTTTCTTTGGACTTATACTTAATGTTTAATGTTGATACTTTTATTTTTAATTATCCATCATCTTATTTTTTATTCATATATTTTTATGTGAGTAGTTATAATAGTGCATGCCGTTAAATGGCCTGTATTTTATATATGTAATATCAGTAATAATCAATTTTAATAATATAATACTTATATAACATGTAAATTTTTTCAAATCTTTTCAAATTATTATACATAATCTACGAGCATATTACGGTATTTTAGTAAATATAAGCAACAAAAATAATAAATAGTAAATGAAAACAAAATGAAAATAAAATGGAAATAACAAGTTCAATTTTTATAATTTAAGTTTGTTTGCATTTACAGAAATGAAGCAATAAAAACAACGTAAAATTGTATTTAAAATCAATGAAATGCTCAAAATGGACGCATGACTAGTCTATTTGCTTGACGCAATTGATTTCGGAAGGAAATAAGCCGACGTTCATAGTGGAAGTCACGCAGAACGGTTTAAGTGGCAATAACCTTATCGAAAAACTATTAATTCAATGTCATTAAATTATTTCAGTTTTTTAATGCTATTGGTAATGTATGATTAAACTTTTAAGCACTATTATCTATTTTTACAAAAATTATATGGATATTATTATATTAATTTATTATAATATGTAATGTTGTTTCATAAATGTGTTGAATAATATGGAATATTGAAAATAAAATTATATAACGAAGAATATTTGCACAATTGTGCATGAAAGTAAAATATATTGGAAATTATTTTGCAGTTTACAAAGTGATATTAAAACCAAATAGAATAATGCTTTTACTTTATAAATAATTTTGTTTGTTAACATTTGTTAATATCGTCCAGTAATTTCAATGCATTTTGTTTTAAGAATAGTGCAAAGATTAAAAAATTATAGTATTTAATTTAAAATTGAAATTTCGATTTTTGTTTTAAAATTCGTACAATATCCAACGAGTATTTGTATTTAATTCGTTGTGCAGCAATAACAACAACAACTACTACTGCTATTACTGCTGCTACTACTACTATTACTACTAACATTAATAACAATAACAACAACAACAATAATAGTAATGTTTAATATGTATGTAAAATAGCGTTAAATCACTAAAGCCTGTATAAATATAAATTATTCAATTAACAGAAATGTATATATTCGACATGATCTTATGTCTGCAAACTCTGAAGACTTATTACATAGTTTCTGAGGTAAACTGGCCATTCATGAAATATTGCTATAAATGAATATACACATTATCCGAATAACTACACTAACACAGTACTCGCAGCAACTCCGATCCGAAGTAAAGTCAATGTTACAAATTTTAAGTTAAGTTTGTGTTGACAATCAATGTTGTCATTATCTAAGGTATAATATTATTTAAGAAGTCATAATGTTAGTAAGTAGAAATGATATTTTTAGTTTAATAAAACAAGAAAATAAAAACCAAAAATATAACAATTTCAAACAAATTTATTATTGTGTAGAATGAAATAAATTTGTATTATTTTGTGCTCCGTAATTTATTTTCACTTTCACCATGCTTACATTAAATATTTGTGCAAATTTTCATTGGTTATACATTCTACTACATAATTCGATTTGCAAATAATTTGTTACCAACTCATTACAGACTCATTATCGATTGATTATTGATTCAAAAGCGAAGGTGAATTTAATGTTCGTTAAACGAATCGGCAACAAATCGAACACACAAAGACATTAAAAATACATATAACGATGAAAAATTACACATACTGTATATTTTAAGTTGAATATAATAACCGTAAATAACAAAATATTAATTCTTTAACAAAAGTTAATAATAATTTATTTTTAGAATACTTGGCTTTATTAACTTTACGGGAAAGAAATGTATCTTTATTGACTCTGAACTGAATTTTGAGTTATTTCATTCACCTGTATCGTGCCAGAATTACAGTATATGTTTACATTAACAATTTTCTCTAAAACCTTTAAAACGTTCCATTTAATATGTGGTAAATACAATGATTGACGGTGTAATGATTTTAATAATTCTAATAATGATTAAAATTGTATTACTTTATATACTTTTATATCGTTTTATCGTGTATTTAGAGGTTAAGTGGTTTACCGCACATTTGTAGGATCTAGTATACCGTCTATCAAAATTACATTTGGTAAATCTATATTTCAATTATCTCCTCTCTCAACAGCGGTTGTACATGTATGTTTTCATATGTATTTGTCGTAATGATTTATGAATCATATAACCATAAAAAAAGTCTTCCGATATTTTAGGGAAACAATATTTTATGTTACACTAACATACTATTGTTACCATTATGACTGAAAATGTACAAGATGTAGTATTACAATAAATAGTACTACAAAAGAAGTAAAAATACATGTGCGTTCGTAAACTATGCATTCTCAGTGCATTATTTAAATGAACTGAAAACAATATATTTTTAATATCTTTGCAACAACTATTTGTAAACGTTACTTTTTTTTATTCAAACTGCAGATTATGCACAAACATATATGATTTGAATATGCATAAACATATAATTTAATTTGTATATAATATTAATAAAATATATATTTTCAACAAATTAATTTGAATGTAACAAAAATAAAATATAAATTTGCATTTATATGATCACGATTTTTTTTTCTAAGTTATTTAATTCAAAACAAATACATATAGTTTATCTGAAATGAATGAAATTAATAGTTTTATTAATATTCTATAATTATTTCGTGTTTAATTAATTGAAGATTAACTGAATATTTCTTCAATGAGAAACAAAAATTTATACGCAATCAAATATTAAAATAATTAATAATTTTAAAATATTGCATATATGTACAAATTAAAATTCAGAAAATTTTTTTCGCTGGAAATGCTCAAAATTGCGTGATTTATCCAGATTTCCAATAATTATCGAAAAATAATTGAAATTCAAAAAAACTTTTTTCGTTCAAGATGTTCTAAATTGTGTGATTCATCCAGATTTTGAATTTAGGTTGAAATATCTTGAAAATCAAAAGAAATTTTTTATTTCTTCGAAAATGCTACAATCTGTGTGATTTGTTCAGATTTCCAATATTTGTCGAAAAATCCTTAAAATTCAAAAAGACATTTTTTTCGTCGAAGATGCTCCAAAATGCGTGATTTGTCGAGATTTCACATTTTTGTTGAAACATCAAAATTTTGAAAATCAATAAACATTTTTATTTCGTCGGAAATACTCGAAACTGCGTGTTTCATCGTAACTTTCATCTTTGATATAAATATGTTGAAAACTCAGAGAAATTTATTGTTCGGCCATAATTTGATACTTTCAAATGGAACATATCCTTAATTATAGTGTAAATAATGCTTAATGCAATATTTCTAGTTAAACTATATTTTATGGTTTTATATTTAATTAATATAGTACTATGCAGTATAGAGTCCACACTATTCATACCACTCAGGTTATCGTGAGAATCATAATTAGTAATTTATTAATAGGAAAATTTTTTATACAATACACACATACAGTAGAAGTACAAAAAAAATATTTTGCTCTGAGTTTGAAGTTTGAAACAACATCACTATGTAACTAAAATGTTTTCCATTGACGTGATTCATGTTCCCGATATTAATCCAATATCATGAATATTTGTCAAATACTAATTCTAATTATCGTATCAATATCTAAAACATTAACTGTTCTACAAAACGGAATATCTGAACTAAACGTTGGCCCAACATCAGATATCAAAGTTAACATAATATTTATAACGAATATTGGTATAATCATCAGTATCAAATATTATACATTATTATATTAGCATATTTTTCTTCTTATAGCTAAGAGTAGTATTTGATTTCCTAACTATATAAGTAGTATGTGGGTAGCTTAACTATTTGGATAGGCACTTGGTCAGTAATTTAAACCTGTAATATATTTTATATATATAAATTAAAAAATAAAAAAAAATATAACACACAAAAATTATTTTCATTTATATTTATATATTTAGGAATATAATTGAGACTGCGGTAAATGTTTAATAAATAAAGAAATAATTAATAATTGGGTTGCCATTCTAAATGTAACTAAATTGTATTCAATATTTTCATCAATAAGTTCTATTATTTCGTGTTAAAAACAAAAATTATTCACATTGAAATTAACAATTGATCTATAATTGGCATAGTGTTGAAAACTTGTTGCCAACGGTTGATAATTAATCAAATAAAACGTTGTTATACATTGTATCTTATTATCATTGTTTAATTTTTTGTGTATTATAATGTTATGTTATTATTTTAATATTTTTGCAAATTTCAATATCATTCTTATATTATAAAAAATAATAAATAGATATACAATTTCGTTATACAAATCAACTCCTATATTTATAATCGTACAAAATCAAATGTAAAACATACCAGATCGCACAATCATTCAATTTGTCGAAGTATACAAAATTAATATCAGTTCGTTGTTGCGCTTCTTGTCAATGAAACTTTTGAGCGGTTGAGATTTAAATCTTTATCATCTCTTGCGTCCCAATTATATATGTATAACTTTAATTTAATAATATCTTATGTGCATGATTCTCATGTCTTCATTAATTTGGTCTTGATGAATTTCATTTTTATCAATACAGGTCCCTGTAATATTTTAATTCAAACAAATTCGATTTAATTTCTAGTCGTATCAATTGACGTGGATTTTTATACTTCTCGCACCTAACTCTCTTACATAGTGCGCATGATTACCGTTATTTCTTCTAAATTTTGACAAAGTGTCGAATTCTCCTTCACTATTCTAGTAAACGCTCGTACACAATTAGAACGACTATAATAATCACAACAATTTTATCACGAATAATAGAATCCCATTAATTTACATTTTTCATTCCAACTTAATAATACTCTTGTAAATACATAATTTAGCATTTTCTTTTGTTACAATTTATATTTAATATTTCTTAATTAAGACCAAATGAATTTTCTCATTATTTGTCAGTTTCGTTTTCCCTTCTAAATATCGTTTCTTCATTGAGAATGTCATATTGCATTGTATAACTTATAAATTCGATCAAAAAATTATCATTGTACTCTACACTAAAAAACTATACATTTTTAATTCATTAAAAACTATTCTGAAATTTAATATAAATTGTTATTATTTTTTTGTTATTTATTTCTTTTTTGTTTTATATAACAATACCCGAAATATTTAGTCAGGTGTGAGCGTGGAGTTTCCGACTCCAGTTAGATTCTTTGCCATATTCTTATCATTCGAAAGTTACCTACATGGATGATCAAAAGTGTATTATTCAGTATGAGGAATGTATAATGTATCATACGCATAATTTTGGCATCCTTCCGGTTATCCTCTATCGAGATTATTGTTTTTCATTTACCAATCGACTTGACATCGACGTTGTCTCTCCTGAACTTGATTCTTTTTTCACAGGATAAAACTGAATTTATAATTATATAACTTAATGGATAATCATTTAATGACTTTCACGCAATTCATTATATTTCCTGATTCGTATTTATTTCAGAAGGTTTTTTGCTTATTTTAAAACAAATTTTCTTCGATACGTTATTTCAAAAAGTGTTGTTGCAGAAGACGCTCAAATAGCAGTTAAATCATTTGAATGTGAAAATAAATTTCTTTTTGTGGAACAGAGTTGCGTTACTTTACACAGATAATGTGAGCAATTTTTCCCGTTAATGCTTTTAATGTAAAAAATCCATTAGATCCTTTGTACTAAAACAAATTGTTTCTGCATTGCACTGAGATGTTTATATAAACACACTTAGAACTAAGCTTTAGTTTAAGTAAAACTTTAATAAATGTGTTATGAATATCTAATTTCGACTAAAAGTACATTATTTATCGCACATAGCTTGTAGGAAAATATTAAGAAGATTATGTACAAGTTAAAAACGGACTTAAGAAAAATAGGTTGAATTTCAAACGCGGGTGGAGAGTCGTCAGAGTATTATTGATTCGGCGATAAGCGCATCGTCGATTGGATTTATTTTGATGGACATGAACGCACTGCAATGTGCACGCATGAAATGAAACTTTTGCCCAGTATTTTTCTTTTTTACAATCGATCGATTAGTATAAAATTTGCGGCTAAAATGACACATTACACGTTCGTGTGCTATCGTGATGAATTGTCATTTTCAAAGACTGCGTACAATAATTTTTAATTTAATGCTCTATAAATATTTACAGCAACGTTGAAATTGTTTAATGATAGGTACATTAATTATACGCTCACTATTTGTCTCTGTAATGAGCAGAAAATGTATTTGAAAATTAATTTTGATTATAGTATGCAGTGTGTAATGTAATTGTTATTATAACATGATAGATGTGGGAGATAATGCAAAATTAATCATTAAATATATTTTTATACGGTTTTAATTGTAACAGTTTGCAAGAGTTAATTAATTAATAAACGAAATGTTCAATTAATGATACTTCTGCATGTTAAATTTTAAATGAAATTTTGAATAATAATATTGTATTTTTAGTAATAATCTGTTTTACCAGTAATAAAATTAGTTTAAAATATATGTTTTTTCTTTTAAAGAGGTTAGGTTTATTATTTATGGATAAAAAAATGCTGCTGCTTGTGAACCTTTGATGCAAGTTATGGAATAAAAACAATTAATCCGATTAACTTAAGTCAATTTGATTTACAGACTACTTATTCTGCTTTAAGAAAAATTAATTACATTTGTTACGAGTAGAAAACTCAGTCAGGTTTTGTTTTGTCTACATTCTTCAGTTTTTAACAAATAACACATATCTCGGCAAAATGATAAATTAAAGTGTTATACATTTAAGCAATTTTAAATCGAAAAAACAGATCTTAAATTAGTTTGAAAATATTGAGTTAAATTATTTTGAAATTGAAACATTCGATTTTCGATTCATGTACTATTTTTAGACGCATTGTACATTATAAATGTAACATAAATTAATGTAATTATAAACATTAATGAAAAGTTATAAGTTTAAATAAAGTCAGTCTATTCTAATGATTAATAAATGATATTCCATCTTAATGAAATGTATGTGGTTACATTAAAAATAATTTAGAATTTTTAAATTTTTATTATATGAGTAATATTATGTGTTATACTAACTAAATTAATATAAATTAGGCACTATACATATTCTCAGATAGTACACAGGAAAAACTGATTGTTTCAATAACATGCTATAATATAAAATGAAAACAAAACGTAGGTAAAATCTCGTAACTCCTTGCCGTATTTTATTTAATTGCATTTCTTTTTGTTTATACAAACAAATTTTATATAAATATTTTATATTACTTTATAGATACTATTTCTTTCGTGCTATTATTTCTTAAAAAATAATTATCGTAAAAATTGACATTATATTTTATTATAAGATTTATTATAATATATATAATTGTAGTATGTCATGTTACAATATTTATATTATATTATCGTATTTTAAATATGAAAAAAATAACAGTTCATCCCGAAGTATTATACAATGATCTGACGCTTGATTCATCTGTTCCTGTGCGCAATCAAACTAACTTTTTGTATTACAATTAACTATACGTGGGAAAAAAAAGTCTTTTATCAAGTGTACATTTTGTGTTAAAATTCATTGTTAATTGGAATGTTCAACTTACTTTTTTAAACTCATTTTTATTTTGAACGATTGACTCGTTAGTTTAAAATGTCTTGATTAAATTTTGTTTTTTAAACCATACCATTGTTTTCAGCAATGTAATTTTATTCCAAAATTGTTAAGCTAACAAGTAAATAATATAAATTATAATATATTGTATTTTATTATAATTATATATATTTAATATAATATATATATAAATTATAATATAAATTAAATAAATATAACTTAATTCATCTTACCATATAAGGATGCATTTACCGAACATACGTATTCAGTATAAATATTTAAATATAGAAATATTATGAACAATTTAAATAATAAAAAAATACAAATGTGCAAAAAAAAACAATTGAGATATACAGTGTGATATAGAAAAATTTAATCATTAATAACAATCTTAAATTTCAAAAGGAAATATATTCTTTCGTAATGTCGTATAATTAACTTAATTATTTCCATTCATTAGATTATTTAGAGAACTGAAATAACAAATTTACAAGCACACATGGAGTAATAAACAATTAAATCTCAAATATAATAATTTAAACAAATTATGTTTAAAATTAAAATTATTGTAAAAATGTCAGAAAGTGCGGCTATGTTAATTCTGATACGAGTGCTGGTATCTCTATCCCTTTAAGCCTGGAATTATTCTGGTACTAGCTGGGAGGTTTTTTCAGTAGGGTAGAGTATGTACATTTCTTGTACTTTTGTTAGGTTGCTTGAATGTTAAAATGAACGCAATATAGATTTCTGTATTAATGCTGGATCTATTTTGATCTGATATTTATACATTGCAAAATTTTTGTGCAAAATTAGATTGAATTTCGTATTATTAATGAATTGCATTGAAAGAATTCATTTGTGCTAATATGAATTATTGTTAGTCGTTTGGTTCGTTGTATTCAAATCAAATTTACTAGTTAAACCGTGGAAATTTAGTTATATTAGTTCGTTAACGCATTATTACTATTAAATGTATGAATTAATTTTCGGCTTTAAAATAAAATGGGTATTATAACTGTAAACAATTTGCATTGCTACATGTCTAGTTGAACAATACTCGTATATTGGATTTGTAAGTTGAATTTTATATTCTTAATAACATTAATAATAAATAAGATTAAAGAAGAAAAATCGACAGTATTTCTCAAAAAGTATTGCTTTGTATCCAAAAGAACAGCACACAAAAAGAGAGTTTTTTGCGAGGTCTTGAAAGCAAGTGTTGTGTAATAGCAATTATTAAAAAAGGATTTCGATAGTTCTGGGATGGATGTTTAGTGAATGATGACTGTACTGGACAATCAGCATTGAAGTCCATGATTTAGAATAGTTTTTGCATGAAAACCCTTGTCAAACTAAAGGTAGAGTTGGTCATAGTGTTAGGAGTATTCTAATAAATATATCATTATCTGATTGAATTAGTTTGGTAAAATTCGGTTTCACGAAACTGTTTTTACTGTTTAAGTTCAAGAGAATGGACTTTGTAGAAAAAATGTCTCACTGATGATAAATGGGTTTACTACAGTAATCTTAAAACACAAAAGTCATAAGTTAACTTAGACAAATCGTCACGTTTATTGCGAAACCCAGATTTCACGACAAAAAAGTACTTTTTTGTACATGGCAAAATATCAAAAGTGTTATATAATGTGAATTGCTATATTACGTAACATAAAATGAAAACATAAAGCTGACCGAAACCGTCATGGGTGAACTTTACTAATAACGACTAAGCGTAAGTGACGAAACCGAGCATAAACAATTTTTAAGGGCAAAGGGTCAAGGCTTTTTTGCTTCACGACACTGCGAGGTCTCACCGTGTTAAAAAACCATGTAAATACACATGTGAAATTTCATGTCAGTTTTTACATTATTTTGCACGTGAGTTCTTAGTCAATACTGAATTTCAAATTTGATTTTTATGAAAATGTAGTAGAATTTTTAAAAGATTTCGTAATTTTTAATCATTTGATTTTACGATTATAAATATTTGTTATTTAATGAAATACAAATGTATTTAATATGCAAATCTTGATTTATTTCGACAAATCATCTTTGTTTCATGCACATTAAGTAATAATAAACAATTCATAAAGATATATTTTTTCTTAATGAATGTATAAGAGACAATTTAAGAAATTCGATAAATATTGTCATAATAATTATAGATTATTATTTTAATATTACTTGAAATTATTAATAAAAAATTATAGTGGTTAAACATATTACACATTAAAATAATATAAAAGGATAATTTTAAATATGAAAACAATACAAAGTTAGTAGCTAATATTTATTTTAAACGATGAATAAAATATATTATGAACAATAATTTAAAGCAATACTTTCTGTCTTAATAAACGACTTGTTAAGGATTATTTTAAATGCATAACAAACATATTACTTATGAAAACTTTAGTTTATTGTAAATAAATTCAATAAGCAATAAAAAGTATCATGGGAGAAGTGGTTTTGAGTAAAGAATGTATTTTTTCATGCAGTAATATTGTGCTATTTTCTTTCAATATAAAAACCGACATTAAATTTTAAAATTAGTGGCTCGAAAATATTTGCTCATGATATAAACGAATATGTATTCTAACATACGCATCAACTTATTTTTTCAATTGTTTAAATTTGAAACATATAAAAATCCAGATAGTGAATACTTTGTTCATAAGATCTCACGTGCAATTTTTTAGTGCGGCACGTAGCAAAAGCATTGAAGAACACGTTTGATTCATCGGGATTTTGGTATTAGCTACTTTAGATATACTCCCTGGACCTTGGCTCTTCTGGATTACCACTCGTTTCAGTCCCTTCAAAACTGTTTAACTAGTTCACATTTCCAATCTTTCGAAAGACGAACGTGACCTCTGTGATTTTATCGAAATCGAATTCGTCAGTTATACAAAGGTTGACGAAATATATGCATTCAAAAAGAAATGCTTTCTTGACGTATAAATGCAGATTTTTATAAATAATATAAATTATTGTGTTATTTAAAAACGGCGATAATTAATTTGTATATCTAACAAATGTGTTCCGCGAAAGAAACTGAAGAAGGAAGTTTAAAAAAACTGCATATTATTTATATTATATTATATTATATATAATATAAATAACGGAGATAAAATGTCGTTGAAAATAATAGCTCGGATAAAGATTTATTTAACATTTTTACTGTTTATGAATAGCAAATTTTAAGTTCAATGTTTTCTGCGCCAGGTTTTAAGTAATTTTATATGCTAACAAAGAGGAAGTGACAACATTTGGTACTGAATTATTGCTATAATTTTTATCAAGTTTTTAGATGTTTACTTTAATAATAAGAATGTTGAAGTAAAAGAAAAATACACTCTAA
The DNA here is from genome assembly GCA_022817665.1 of Axea sp. ZL-2020. Lineage (NCBI taxonomy): Eukaryota > Metazoa > Arthropoda > Insecta > Hymenoptera > Scelionidae > Axea > Axea sp. ZL-2020. The sequence goes on from JABFOX010001411.1 coordinate 12,370, forward strand.
CTCTAATACGCCAAGTTACTACGTTTACGGTGTTGATCTGAAAATAAATATGATATTACTGAGAGATTATTTATACATGACAAATATTAATTTAAAGAATTAAGAATTAAACGATATTAAAAATTATATACACAGTTTAATATCGGTGCTATAATTTTCTGTTGTAAAAAATATAAATAACGTTAAACAAAATTATTTATACGAAACTGAATTTAACAACATTTTATAGAAATTAATGTCCATTTGTACACGTCATATTGCATTTTTTTCTTTCATGTTAAGCTCAATACTTCAATTTAATTAATGAAAACCTATTTCATAATTGGATCATGTTCATTGTACTTTATAACGAGTAATAACATAAAAAACTGACAATGTTTTACATGCTTATTTAACTCTATTATGAAACTATTATAAAGATTTTGTATTTGGTTTAAAGTAAGATTTTTTTCCATTGTATTTTATATGTATTTGACCCATCTATATCGACTGATTCAATAGAAAAAAGTGTTTAAATTTTTTGGAGTGAACTGATCATAATAGTTCAAAGAATTAATATTCAAGTTTAATGATGCGAAGGAATAATACTATAATTTAACCCTAAAAACTCAGATTGAAAATGATCTATTTAGATTACTCAGTCTTAAATAAATTAAAGAAATGTAAAAGAAAAAACAAATTATTACAAATTGTGTCAAAATATTTAAACAAGTTTATTAAACATGATATTA
>JABFOX010001412.1:0-13097 GCA_022817665.1 Axea sp. ZL-2020
AAAAATTGTTATTTTATTATTTATTGAGTTATAAAAATTAGTTTTTTATAATGATTTATAATAAATATTTAGATCAAATTGTGAGGATTAATATATCTAGATTATTGCAATGTTTTTTCTCATTTTAAAATCAGTTTGCCATGAAACATGAATTAATAAATTACCAGTACTATCTTTGTATTAGACATAATTACTTTATTACAAAACTATAATTTATGTTACGTTTTTTAAAATACATAAATAAATGTTTAATGAATGAATACAGTATTTAAGTTATGTATTTAAATTACAATACAAGTTTTTTTATTTTTAATACTAGAATTGAAAATTAATATTTTCAATCTGTTTTTTATTACTAATTGATATATAACATAACATTTAAATACTGTTATCTATGTTCTTCAGAATTTTGTTATAAAAATAAAAATAAGCATATACTCATAGAAATCATTTGTTATATTATTATGTATATTTTAATATTATTTATTAGAAAGAAACATTATATTTTAGCAATAAAAAGAATTATAAAAAATATTACAAAAATAATAAAATAAAATATAAATATTACTACAACTAACATTTAAACTAAATAAGTTAAAATGTAATTTTAAACAAATCATAGAAAAATAAACTTGTGGCTTTAATTACTTATTGTAGAAATTTTGATGCAATTTTATAAAATTATATTTTATCTAATTTCCTTGTATCTCTATTATAAATAGACAAATTTTATTTAAAAAAAAGTATTAAATACTAAATATTTTTTAAGCGCTGGAGGCAAGTTATGCAATTATTTAAAAATGTATTAACAATGTTAAAATATTTTTTAAAAATAGTCTGAATGTAATTCCTTTAACTGTAAAAATGCCAAAAAGTTTATATTAAGGTGAAATGGAATCTATAAATCACTAGTGTTTTAAATATTATTGAAGCTCTGAATGATTTAATTTAATGAAATTGAAGTTTTTTTTTGTATATTTAAGCTATAAAAGGAATATGAGATAAAGTTTGCTAGCAATAATCAGAAATAAATAAAGTTCTCTCATTTATAAACAACAGTTTTTTTTAAATATATTTCATTTCGGGTATAATGTTTTGAAATGTTTGAACGTTGTAATAGACTTTCTATTTCACCTTTAAATAAAATTCATCAACAAATAATTACCGGAATACTTGTCCCTAGAGGAGGATAACTTATAGTCTCTGTTTTCTCTCTCCTTCTTGTAAAGGGGTTTGGTAGAATAACTTCGGGAACTTTCCCGGTCAACCATGCCCATTCCCAAGCCTCCTGCTGGACTATATGAGTTCCCATTTGGTGAGTCTCGCATACGACTCTCGTATCTGCTATCTGAAGTCGTCGTCGAGGATGAGTAACTACTCTTAGAATTGCTGTACTTAGCATTCTGAAAAATAATTAAACCAAGTTATTATATTTGTGTGTTATATCTTTTATGGTCAACAATCATTGGTTTATTTGTACATTTCTTTTCTAATGTTAATCATTTATTGACTTTTATCGATATTTTTGTCCAAATTTGCAATGTATTATGCTGTAACAAAATTGATTAAAGATAACTATTTACCTTATAATCCTTATATTTATCATGTTTTTTGGATTTTCTTTTGTGATGGTAATCCATATCTGTAGTTATTTTTACTTTATATATAATCATTCATTTGTACTATTTATGATGAATAATACATTTTTTGAGTTTTCTTTCTACTAACAAAACGTTCACAATAATCACAATTATTAAAAATATTTGGTATTATATCTGCATACCAGTTCAGTGTAAATGTATTATTTGAATACTATACTTTAAAAATATTCTTAACCTCTAAAATTGTTGACACATCTTTGCATTGAAACAATAAATACACTGACAATTAAAATGTAAAAAGAAAATATCTGTATTAGTACTGTCACTCAATATTTATATTTATATTAAATACATCAAACAGTACATATAAAATTATATCATAAACATTTATACAAAGGCAAATAAATTTCATTAATATATATCATTTATGTTACAAATTTGCCCAAAATATATTCGTGTTATACCGCTTGCTTGGTTTGTCATTTTGCACAACAATAACAACGAAATACGCAAAAACATCAAATTAAAGCGAATGCTTAATTATTAATCGAAATTATAAAAAAGTATAACTCATTTATCACTTGATCTGTTAGCAATAATAAAGTCTGACCAATTCCTTTGATGAAAGTACATCTTTCGTGAAATGTGCGAAAACTCAAAAAATATGTAAATGGGTCCATCGCGGTGGTGATTCGTTGGACTCGATGATTCTTAATTACCAAAAACGATGGTCTCCGAGTGAAATCGCGAATGCGATCGATGAGGACGACGCTCCGCCGAAGTCGTGCCGGCCTTCGGACAATGTGACTCCGGACTAAGTCACGACCGAGAGAACACAATCTGGGTTATTGATTTTTGCCGAAGTGAGGTTATGTTTACAATTAGTACGAATTATTTGAACTTTGCGTGGCGTAAACAGTGGATGCGAGGGGGGCCGCGTTTGACTTTGATCGAGCGTTTGAAAATCGGTCCAGGTTGCAAACTCATCGATCGCATTGAACCAGTCGGTTCGCGCGCTGTTACATCGCGACAAAAAAATGATCGCGGATCGACTCCGTTCAGCTCGATTGTGATCGACGAAATGAATCGTGGGCGAACGATTAATTTCGTCGAACTGAGATGACGAGCGAAGAAACGGATGGGAAAATAAATATGCGAGCAAATAAATAATTAGCGATCAAAATAAAGGGGCGGGAGGGCGAGAGGCAAAGGATACCCGAACAACAATAAAACGTCGACGGAACCTCTAAGCATCGTTATTGGTTGAAATTGACAGCGAACAGTGACACGAAATTTGAGGGGAGGGGGGGTCGCGGCCGAAAAACGGTCAGCACGAACTAACGAATGGTAGCAAATAATTCGCCAACGAAGAAATGGTCGGTGGGAAACGAAAAGAAACGAGAGGAGAATTGCGAAGGCGGAGGTATCGGCTGGACGCCTCGTCTCCCCCGTCGCGCGACTCTTCGACGACACGCGCAATTGTTTGATATTTACCTGATAGGGATGGGCCTGGTGTTTCTCAAAGTACCTGTAAACAGAGAAACGCAAAGTGCGGGATTAGACGTGCGAATCGATAATTTCGGGCAGGGTGACAGAGAAAACGGACGTGTGTGTGTATGTGGGTGGGTGGGTGTATGTGTGCTGATATACGCGCGTACATACACACGTATATGGCGGGTTTTGGTTCGGGAGGGATTGATGATGGGTGTTTTGAAAGAATTATTCGTTCTGAGGGTTGAACACACGGTTTCGGTGGTTTGGCGTTTGGCGGGACGCGGGAGGGTGGGGAGGAGGAGGTCGTGCGGTGTTGTGTCAGGATCAGAAGGTGATTTGACGGCGATACGCTACCCATCGCTGATCCTCTGCGGTTTCCTCGCATGCATTACCATCAATGCCGGTGTCTAGGGAAAATTCGCGGCCTCGGAGGTTCCCTTATGATTCCCTTATGACGGTTAACGTCATAAAAGCAACATTAACGCTTATTTAACCGTCGACTTTCTATCCGGACGCCATGTCACATACGTGATCGGCCGCTCAGGCGGTCTACATAGTCATCCTACTGCCTGCTGTTACATCCAAGGTGGTCGAGGAGGGGATGCGCGGCGACAGGCGCGGACGCTCTCCACCCGGCACCCCGCTCAAACGCATCATCATTTGATGTTTTACGTCTGAGCGTTCTACATGTACACAAGGCTGCTGTATACCTATACCACGGACAAGAGTGGCTCGCGAATTACGACCTCTGGTTATCATGCGCTGGTACTTCGTATTTGGCGGTTCAAATCGCTCGCTCTTTCACAACTATCGATGACGGAAATTATTGCCGATGACTCTACGAGTGAAAACCATTATAACTATCTAAAAAAAAAAGTTCATTAATATTAACATCTAAACGTATTACTGTTTTAAATATCTTCGAACATTTTACTTTTTACAACTGTATGATTATTTTCTTGCAATTTATATACGTTTATAGTCTCGGTTGTGAAAACTGATAGTTTTGAGTATGCAACAAAACGGTATACATTAGTTATACAAAAAATTAATTGATGTATAGTTATGTCAACTGTTTCTTGAGAACATTTTTGTAACCTTTTTTTTCACTGCGATAATTGTACTATGATGAATAGTCTTGTAAAATTAATCCTTTTCGAGATACTGACAACTTCGTATATTTGTAGTTTTCTATTCGTTTTATAGTTCATTTACTTAATGCTTTTCATTGCGTTAAATTATTTCGTACGCATCCTAAAATGTTACATTGAAGTACACATTTTCTCAATGACAAGGACAATAAAATTATACTCGCGTGTATAAGACAGAGGCAATAAAAACAATTGTATAATTATAGTGTTTATTTTGAACAATTTATGAATAAATTACTTTTTCAAGATAAAAATGCTTGTTGAATTGCATTTTCTTTTGTATTAAATAATCAAAAAAAGATCATTTTTATTTTCGCACTGTTCATTTTTTAACAAACATCGACTGTGGCTAAAAATCCATGAATGTGTCAGTATCTAGAATAAGATGAAAAATCGAAGTTTTTAGATACATGCAAATGGAGTGTTGCTAAACTTGGAGTCACACGTGGTGTCTCTGTCTAATAAACTGTGTTTTGTTTCTCTCGCACACCGAGCGCCGTGCCTCGTACCGCGAAAAATTTGAATTACGGCGTATTAGGTGCGTTCAGAATTATTTTTAACACGCTGAAAATACATTTTTTCAAAAAAGTGTTTAAATGTAATAAATTTAGTGGTACCAGAAAGTACTGTCGTTTTTGCAAGTGTCAATATTCGTTTGTCATATGATAATCTAAAATGCAAACAAGTGCTTCTGTCTATTTGTTGAATTATACGCGGAATTGTCCATTATGAAGTGTTGTAACCTGGACAAACTATTAACGCAGACTTTTATTGTGACCAATTGGATCTCTTTTGGATTGATCAGAAATGGCCAAAATTGGCCAACAAGAGAAGTATTGTGTACCACCAGGACAATGCCAGGGCTACACATATCTATAGCGACTCGCCAGAAACTCTGAGAACTTTGTTGGGAAATTTTAATACATCCACTATATAGTCTAAATCTAGCACCCAGCGATCACCATGTTTTTCTTCCATTACAAAATTTCCTTAGCGAAAACGAATTTGCATTAAACGAAAATTCTGAAAATCGATTACTAGATTTTTTGCCAATAGGGACCAAGGCTTCTATAAGAGAGGCATTATGAAACTACATTTAAAATAGCAACAAATTATGGAACAAAATGGTACACAATTGACCCAAATCGGACTACCTGAAACATGTTAAATAAAGTCTTAAAGTTCACGTAAAAATAATGGATTTCTTTTTCCCCAAACTAATACATAGTTTCGTGAGTTGACATTTCGTTCTGTAATTTATCTATTTAACTCATCAGTAATGTTTAGGTAAATTACTGCCTTAGACGCACAGTTTTCATTGGCTTCCAGATATTATATAATAAAATTGTATCAAGCCTCTTATGAGAAAGATTTGTTTCTAGGGAGTAACTCTCTTTTTAGGTGAGACTTTAAGACCTCTTCTCACAAAAAGTTTGATTCAATTTTATTATATAATATTTAAAAGTCAACGAGAACTTTGTGTCCAAGACAGTAATCTACATGAGTATTACTGACGCGTTCAATAGGTAAATTACAGAACAAAACGCCATCTCTTGAAATTATATAAATACATTTATTTTTATTTTTGTTTTATTTATAATAAAATATTAAAGGAAAAGGAACAACATATATGTTCTTTCCTTAATAATAATATAAGTAACGTATTAGTAAAATAAATTTGTCGTTAAATTGGTGCACTATAATGAGAAAAAACTTAATAAAATAATTTATACAGTAATAAAATTAATAAATAAATTATTATTTTATACATATGACATACTTTATGAATATTTTAATTATGCTCCAAAATACTGTTAGAAAATTTATTTTACTTTGCATTTTTTTCAACTTAATTTTATCTCTGCATATTTTATTCTCCTTGAGAAAACACGCTTGATTTTTAAACCTAACAATAATCGCAATATTTCATGTTCGTTTCGACTACTGCAGTAATCACCTCTACTTATTATTTGTGGTAGGAGCGCGCGCATTCGTAAGTATGCGATCGAATTTAGAGGTTACTACTGTACATGTGTGTGAATATATCAAACACACGTGTGTACAAAATTCACAGCACATTTTCTATAGATAAAAATTACTCGGTTCACTTTCACATAACAAATTAAACGCCACCTACTGTAATATACTTATAAAATAAAATTCAAATTAAAATCTGTTTAATGAAGAAAATTCTTTATATATAAATAAAATCATACGTACTTAATATTCTTATATAACTTTCATACATATGTAATCTTTTTATTTTTGTTTGAAAGTATTCTAATTAATTTAAATTCTTAATGTCAGAAGATTAAACAGCAGTAAAAATTTTAAAATTACATAAACATATATTAATTATATCGGTATCGGAATTATATATTTACAACATATTTTCATTTATATATAATCTAAAAGATAGACAGAGATAAACAAAACTAATTTTTGAAAGTTCGATTAAAACTAATGTATTAAATAACCAATGTTTTTGTAAAATAAAACAATTTATTACAAATTATAACTTTCATAATTAATTATGAATAAGTTAATTTGAAATGTGATGTTTTTTCGCTGACGTAAATTTGCAAAATATAATGTATTTTAGTCATTTAATTTATGGGTCTAAAATATATTAAGCTTGTTGAAGTACATAATATACTACTGCTTTAAGCTTTGCGCAACGAAGATAATTAATTACGAAATTCTGCACGATAAAGATAGATAACTGAATAATAAAGACAAAAGTGCGCCATCTAGTAGAATTCTCTGTAAGTACTGTTTTTAAAAGTGGTTTCCATATCTTGCGTTTCTGAACACTCATTTATATAACTTACAGTTCGGGTGTTCAGAAATATATTTAATCGTTATAGTTTCTCAAGAATATTTTGTAAATAAAATAATCGAGGAACGTAAACAATAATTTTACGGTAAACGATCACAAACGAATGATTGTAAATAAGCCTTTATTTGATTAATTATGAATTATGAGTTCTCGGAAATATTATTTCAACGACTTTAAATCTTGCTCTTTTTGCAGAAAGAAAAAAAATCACTTGCAAAAACAGTCTGCGCATAGCTCGGAGTAGCGTCAACGTTGTTAATCAAAACAGCGCCCCTGAGCAAATCCAGTCTTCATTCGATAAAAATCGTTAATAATTTTTCTCGCACTGATTCGCACATCTGCAGTTCAACGCGTCGACAGGTTTTGTAGATTCATGATACTATTATAATACGCTTTATCGAGTATTGTTTTTATTGCATATTTAACCGAACGTAAAGCGTCTCTGTTAAGATAATCCGGTTCGCCTTAATTTCGTTAGGTAATCTTGCGGATTCTTTTATTTATAGTAATAACGTGTTATTCATATTGAAATTGCGTAGAGTTCATTTATTATTATAATTTAACAATGTATAATTTAAATGAAAATATAAAAGTAATACAAATTAAAAGGTTATTTTTAAATTATGTACTTGACTTTAAGTTTTTCTGATATTTTTAGTGAATGTAATAAATATTATCTTTTTGATTTGGACATGGATCTTAGTAATAGTAATTAATAAAGTATTTGTATGGAAATTTTATTTGCATGAATTACATTCAATAAAAGTAAATTATTGGATGTGAATCTGAATGTAGCATCCTGGGTATGTAATTTTATTGTTCATATATAAATATATTACATACAATTACTCATTTTAAATTCACATTTACATGTCCATTTATATCATATGAAACAATATACATTGAATATATTTAAAATTCTATATTTTCAGTTGAAGTAACATGTTTCATTTAATTAAATAATAACAGTTTCACTATCAACTATATTTTTAATGCAAATTTTACCTTTGAAATAATGTGATGATAAAGTGTAGTATTTTCATAGATATTAAAATTAATAGTTTTATAAAAATTTGCTTAAAAATTAAAATATAAGAAACAAACAGAAAATAACATTTCACCTTATTCAAAGAGATAATTATTTCTTGTATTTGTTAATATCACATTATTAGTTAAAATTTATATTTAATTTATTAGTTTTATTATTAGTCAGTTTATCAGTTTGTTGTTTGATTAAACTAATAATTTCTTTTCTTTTTTTTTAGTTACCTAATTATTAGGTTTGATGTTCATTAGTTATCCTATTTTAACTGCTATCTTGATATACATTGATCTTATAATTCTACCATTTGTTCATATTTCAGATATGTAATTGTAAACATAACTAAGTATACAAATAATATAAATGTGTAGATCAAGTTTTAATATATCAACTCATGGTATTTATGTATATATAAAGGGAATTGAAATACAAGTATCAGTATATAAGGCTCTATATAAAGATGGAACATGTAGTCTAAATTATTTGTATACCTGATATCAATATACGAGATGAAGTTTATGTGCACAGAATAATTATGTGAATATTTTATCACTCAATTTTATAATCAGGAAAGTTTATGCATGAAACAATATAAAAATCAATGTGAATATTTAATGTCATAATATCAATATATTTTAATGTTAAAATTATTGAATATTAATAAATAATAAAATAATAATAATAATAATAATAATAATAATAATAAAGCATAAAGGTATAACAGAAAAAAATTAAGGAAAAATATTATACTGATCAAAGTAACAATTTTACTATTTTAATAAATAGTGTACAATTCATTCTTAGTAACCACATTATTCTTAAGGGAAAGAAATCATTAAGAAACTACAAATTTTACTAACAAAAACTTGGCAATAGTGTGTTTATATTTGCGCCCTAAATCTGAATATACCATTCAAGTGTATACTTGCATAATTATTTTTAATGTGAATAAATGTTTCTATTAGAGATAAATAATTTCATTTTTATTATATACATTAAATACTTGAGACTATCATTAATTTCTCTTTGTATAACACAAACACATTTTAAATATTTTTGTATCTGACAAAATACATATTTTAAATACATACATTAAGATAAAATACAAATATTTGTTTCTAATAAACAGTTAAATTAAAAATCTTTAATGTAAAATTAGTCTGTGTGGCTTTAATGCGTTTATATGATGATACTCCATTAGATTCAATTAAAAAATAATGTATTTTTTTAAATATGACTGAATAAAAGTTACACTGAAAGTGTAGAACTGTTAAATTTTGTAAAGGATTTTTTTCAATGCAATATGTTTAATAGTACTATATACATGTGAGAGATGTATTAAATTTATTTGTGTTTTTATTAATAATTTCTGGTATTTAATTTCATGTATTAAGTGAAAATATTATTTAAATTTGTATTTACTATTTGTGAAAATTTTGTTTAAATCATACTGCAACAAAAATATAAGAATAATATATGCCGGAGGTGGAGAATGTGTGATCTCTATAAATTTCTAGCATGGTATAAAATGTAAGGATTTCTATATAATTAATACATATAGATATATGAACTATAAATGTGTATAAAATATAAATACTATATATATATATATTCCTCTAAATCTTTAAATTTTAGGCCACACAAGAAACTCATGAAATTTATATTTTCAGATTTTTAAATTAGTGTAAAATGCCTCGACCGACACAAGATAATGATATAACTAGTTCGCTAAATTATTTAGAAATTGTATTATCAGGTAAATTATTATTACTACCCAATAAGTTTCTTCAATATATTTAGAATTCGTAAACACTTTTTCTGACCACTATATGTTCCTAAAAAAAAACTTTTTATGAATTATAAAGTGAAATTTATTGGTTTGATTAATGCAAGTTTTATTGTATTATTTTATATTAAATATATTACTATGTTTTTTTATACAGATTCTGAAAGTGATCATGAAAAAAATACAAACAAAAATGAATCAATTGAAACAAAATTTCCTTGGATACAACATATAAATAGAATAATGTCCAATGCAATTAAGATATTTGAGAGTTTCAAAATGTTAAGAAAATTGTTTCAAATTTACACAAGGTGAGATATTTATTTCAAATACCATATTTATAGTTAAATATTAAATTATTCTAATAAATTTAAAAATATTTATTTCAGAAATGCATCAAGAGTGCTATTAGGAAATTACAGAACTAATGATCTAAATTATTTAAAGCAGCATTTAAGCAGTACTTTATTATTCATACATTTTTATTGGCACGAACTTGAAAAAGTAAGTAAAAAATGAGTCTGGAAGTTACTTTAATATTCTGAGATTGTTGAATTTAATGATTTATTAAATAAATTATATTTCTGTGTGTATTAATTTATTTTTTAATTGTATTATATTCTTTTTTAGAATGATAGAGAGAGAATTCAATATTTAATACAAATGGCAGATTTATTAGCTATCTACCTTGAATTACAATTAAGAACTATGTCAGATAAAAATAGACCAATTGATATTTCAACTCAATTGTTGAATTATCTTTACATTTATTTAGGTGACGTATCATTTAAACTTTTAAAATATTATATCTTTATTTTTAGAGATGATATTATTTTGTAAACATGATTTCAGATAAATCAAATGATTATATTGCAAGGACTTTGTTGCAAAACAAGTGTACATCTCAGAAACATTTTGATATTTATATACCTTTGTTTAGGTAAAAGTATATGTATATATGAAATTATTTATATATTTCATGCAATAATTATAAATTATGAAATAATTATGTTCACAGAAAATGTTTCTCAAATGCACAACTCGAGCGTAATTCAATATCAGATGAATCGTACTTAAGATATCTTCTTATTTTACTTTGTTGGAGAGAAGGTATAGAAGATCCAATAAAAAGAATGGAAATCGAGTTACTTGGAGTTGCTAAATTAGGTCACACAATGCCTCGTTTAAAAACTGAATTCTCACAATTAATATCAAAACCACCGTGCAAATGGTTGAAAAGCGAAACTACTTGGCTCATGCAGCCTTATTCATTTGATTTGCGTAGAATCTGTAATATTTTTCTTATTTATGAAGCTAAAATGTATGGTATTACTGTAAATAAATATGACATGTTAAAAGGGGAACTTTGATTGAGACGATCTGATCAGACGCAATCAAATCGAAAGCGCAAAATTATTGAAATTAATCTTAGTAGTGATGAGGACTCTGATAATGAGAAAAATCAGTCAAATCATCAACAAAAGAAGAACAAGGGCAATATTGATGACTTTGAAAATGTTCACAAGTTCAGTAAAACGAATCAGGTCGAAATTGCAGATGCTGAGAGTACAAATAATTTCGGTAATAAAAGACTTTCAATGATTTCCGAAATAGAGAGTTTTGATAATAATTCACTCAAATTTACTTCAAAATTTAATCAGTGCGATAAAGGACGTTTCAGTTCAATTCGTACTCATAAATGTCACATGGTGTCGAAATTGAAATTAAAAACAAAGAATCAAAAAAGATATGATTTGTTTAACAGAAATAATGAACTCTTTACACCATTAGCAAAATTAATTATCATATCAAAACCGAGTTATATGAATTTCCCTTTTCCAAGTTTAATTCGAGACTATGCAGTCCATGAAATGACATCTATACTATGTTCACATTTTTGTAAATTAACAAATATTTTTCAATTTATTAATGAAATGGAAATGCTTGGAAACAATTCTTTAAATCTTAATTTAATTTTACATGATAAACAAAAACATGATTGTTTAAATGTTTCTTTGTTTAATAATTCGCAGTTGCTCTTAAGAATAACACAAAATAAAGAACTAAAGCAAATTGAGGATATATTTCTCTCTTCTAATATTGACTCAAAACTCTTACTAAGGTTAATGAAAATTCCAACGAACAGTGAAAAATCAAGTAAATGGTACTGTTTTAAGTACATATTATCAAATAAAACTAATCCATTTGAGAAAATTAATTTTTCTGAACCAACGATAGCCTTAAATTCGTTTTTGAAAGTGAATTTGATTAAAAATTTAAATGACATACATCAGATAAAACCGAACCGACCTGAACAAAAATATATGAATCTCAGGAACTTTGCCTCTGATCAGATACAGTCAAGTAGAAAACGTAAAGTTATTGAAGTTGATTTAAGAAACAATGAAAGTTTTAGCAGTATACAGAATCAGCTGTCCAGTAAACGGAAAAAATATAACGGTGATAATTTCCAAAATATGCATATAATTAAGAAAAAAAGTGTATTGAAAATTATGAATACCGGAATTACATGCAACTGTTATCATAACTCAATAACAAACATTTCATTCACCAACTCAATAGTCAATTCAATGAAACTGATTCACAAGACAGATGCTTATAACAAAGAAAATTTTAACAGACTTCTTATACAAAACTTTAAATTTTTAACGGAATCTAAAAGGCAAATGAAAAATCAAAAAAACAGCAATACTTGGATAAAAGAGTTCCGTATATCTTTCCAGTCACTAGTAAAATTAGATATTACATTGAAACCAATATCTATATTTTATTCTTTTCCAAGTTTAATTCGAGATATTGTAATTCATCAAATAGTATCGATTTTAGGTTCACATTTTTCTAATGGAACAAATATTGTTAAATTTATAAATACATTAGTAAAACATGAAGATAATGCCAGAAGCATAAATATAATTTTATTTAACAAATACAAATTCAATTCTATACATAATAAATTGTTTAACAATTCTGCGTTACTTTTAAAAGTACAACAGACTGATGATCAGATAAATATTCAAGATCTTTTTCTTTCTTTTGACGTTAATGTAAGAATTTTGCAGAGATTAACAACAACTTCAAGTGATAATACCTTATGGTATTATTTTAAGTTATTAAACAAATCTAATCGAATAAACAAAAAAGATTGTTCGTCTCAAACGATAAC
>JABFOX010001413.1:0-13093 GCA_022817665.1 Axea sp. ZL-2020
ACTATTACATTGCCACAGGAATTTCAGTTTTCTCTCCACTTCCCTCAATTATTTCAAAAACATTGTTTTTTTATATTATTTCCAGCCACCATCTTAACTAATAATTTTCCTTAAAAAAATAATGATTATAGTTTGGTAAAATATAGAAAATTCATTCATTCTTTGGAGTAAGAAATTTAATTTATAATAAATTAAATTTCACTGTAATTTTGTTACTTCGACGTTGAATAGCATTTGCAAAACCACTAAATTGTCTTAGTGGTAACTCTTGGCAGCTCCACGAAAATATCGCATAGAGGTATACATTTTATTACACACGGATAACGGCTTGGTAATGCTTGTTCCACGTATTTATCACACACGCGACACTGCTACAGCACCCTTAAGCAATTTAATAATGATTGGGTTGAAATTTGCGATTTTCCCTCTCAATATCAAACTGCCGCCTAGTATGTAACAAAAACCTGTCTTTTCTAATAAAAAGTAACCATGAATAGTAAATAAAAAACGAAGAAACAAACAAAATGCGAGAGTTTATATTGTAAAAAAATTAAAATATCTATTTACAGAAACAATAACTACAGATAAAACAAAATAAATTACGGCTACTATCTTTTCTTCATTTTACGTATAAAACTTCAGTATTAAAAATATATAGTTTAACAAAGCATTCAAATATAAGCAAAGCACTCTTGTTGGTTTTCATCAATCATCATCATTTATATCTTTTATAACCTCCCAACCAATAACCAACTTGAAACAATAAATGGAAGAATAGCAGGTAGAAAGAACGCAACAAAGGTAAAGTTAAAGGAATCACTTGATAATCATCAGTTGAAAGGTATGCGATGAAATAAAACAAACCGGATAATGAGCACAGATATATTATTATTGTAATAACTTATACACTAAACTTACTTTAACAATGTCAAATGAAGAAGAAAGCTCCTTCTTTTTTATTTAGGACGGTGTGTTTTCCCTCTTTAGGTGCTTTGCAGCTCTGCGCTCTTTGTAAAATATCGTTGCACTTGTATTTTATGACAATTCGGTTAAATTTGTGATTAGAAATATTTTTCCTTGGTGCGATTTTTAGTGAATAAATAAACAAGATTAGGTAAAGTGGAAAAATCTCCGATGAGGTGACTACACTTTAAGCCTCGCTGGGGTTAAACGATAAAGATCAGATTAATATTTAGGGTAGTGAATTCACCAGCAACACAAGGATATTAGAGAAAAATTAAGAAAGGAAATGCTCATTTAATCTTTCGTAATTGCGAACTCTAAACGAATGTAATACAATTAAATTAAGCGAAAAGAATAAAAACTTAAAATTCAAACTAAAACAATGAGAATATAAACGAAGTAGTGTCGCAGAATAGAAACAGTAATATAAGTTGAAGTAGAAGTATGTGTAGAAGTGGATTTGTACGAGTATGTCGTGCGATTACCTTACATGCTAACTTATTTATATTAATTCTCCCTCCAAAAAAAGACAAGTAAATTCGTGAAGTGGGAAGACGAAGTTTTATAACGTGATTTTTGATTTCTCAATAAAAATTTCTCATCCCGTTATTTCCTCTTCACTGTTGGTTTAATAGAATAGATAATTTAGAAATCACGCGATATGAAAGTATTTGAGATTTTAATTAATTTATTACATTTGACCGGATGTTTCGAATTTTCTATCCAAGTGTATATTTTGTAGCAAAAATTTTTCTCATCTCAGCCTAATTTTCAAATAATGCCTTTTGTTCTCGTTTCAAGAATATTAATAAAGAATGGATCTATTGTTAAATGCGCTTATAAAGTATTTTTCATATTTCATTATTTAGTTTCTTTATTATTTTATTCATAAAATAACTCGTAATAAAAAAATAATTAAATAATTCATAATATTTATTAAATTATTTATTTATTGTATTGGTTATGTTATATAATTTACTATTTATTTAAATTAATATTATTATAATTTTAATTATTTATTTATTATTTTGAATAATGTTATATAATTTTAATACGTATATTAATTAAATACATAATTAATTAAATCTTATAAATTATCCTAAACATTATATTTAAGGTTTAAGATAGTTGTTGTTATTGAATATATTTTATTGGTTTATTGTAATTATAATTACTTCGTCGACGATTTATTTCCTAGTTATCTTTAGTAATATTATAATGATTGTTGAGTATTTAAGTTATTTTATTCAAGTTTAAATTGTATGTGTATTTATTTTTTATATTTTTATTGTAATTGTTATAACGAAGATTTGACAACGATACGGCGAATTGGCATATCGTAATATATGTTATTTTGTCACCGCTATAAATGTCATCAACTAATCGTTTCATAATTAATTTGATTTAAAAATAATTAGAATATCTAATAAAACTTCGGTTTATTCTTTTATGCTAATTCCCATAAATTCTGAATGGCCTGCATTATATTCAATATTTAAAGAAGTATTCAATATATTTAATTTAATATTATTTTACAATTATTAATTATAATTATACATTTGTTTTCGAAATAAAAATAATTAATTTTATATTGTGAATAAAATAGTCAAAAATAATATATAAACATGAATGAAGAAGTGAAAAATTGAAACATTTTATATAAGAACATTGAATTACATGTTCATTAGAAAATATTTTATAAGAAGCAAGACATCAAGATTCTAAATATAATATTTATAGACAGAATACAATTTAAAGTAGTATATTTAAAATGTTATTAAATACCATACAATTTTGGAATTTAAGATCAAAATTAGTTTAGGCATAGAGTCTTAAAACATCCATGTTTTTCGAATACTGTGGTTGTATATCATGAAATTCTTATAAATGATTTTAAATATTTTATATTTGTAATAATTTTTGCAAACGAGTTTCAGGGAATACATTTACTTATTTTGAAACACTGACAGTAGAATTTTTTCATTTTAATACCCTTCGTTCTGATAATGATATTATATATTTCATGTTTAACATAATTTATTTATGGTTTATAATTATTTCAAATTATATTGTGTCACTATAGAATGCTTATCGAATTTGTAAGATTATAAGATAATTTTAAATATTTATATTTTGTTTTATATCTATAATAATTTAAATTAAAAATGAAAATTTCAAAACATAAAAAGTTTACATTACGAATACAATATGTTTATATTACAAATTAAATTTTCATATCATGAAATTCCATATAAAACTAAACATTCAAAAAAATTCATAATATAATTCGCAATTTAAAATCGTAATTTATATCACTCTACTGAAGAACAACCATTTTTTTATCATTTAAATTCAGATTAAATATTATTACAATATAAACATTAAAATTTACAAAATATATTAAATTGTATAATTGTAGCATCATTATCTTTTTTAAATAATATTTGCACAAATTTATGCTCGCAAAATACGAATTTTTTTCAGTATAACCAAACTATAATCCATAAAATTATTTAAAATTCATTCTTTTGCTGTACCAACAAATATTATTTATGTTATTTAGTAGTTTATTACGTTCTATGTAAACTTCCATAAAAGACTATGTTGTAATCGGAATATTCAAAGAGTAGACAATTTTATAATTTAATATTCTAAACAATATTTTTTGTATGAATTCTATTGTTGTTTACCGTGTCACCCACTTGCTATTATTTTGTCTTCCGGTTTCAAAAGTTCATCAACGTCTTTTGCCTTCAAAAAAAAGGCTCAATAGAACTTTCATGTCGTAGATTTTGTACAACGGTATGGATCTCATAGATTGTCTTGAATTTATTTATACTTTTTGTGTTTGGATAGATATAATAGATCCATTTCTCATTGCCGATTACAATTTTCTATAAAAAGCTTTTTATTTTCAACAATGTTTACAGAAAATTTGTTAATTTGCTGTATGTACTAATGCTCAGAAAGGTTATACAGGATCCACATTCTTTGATTCTATAATTTACTTACTGGATGTAACAGCCATAAAATAGTTGATTGATCAACTCTTAAAGTTGAACGCTCGATTGAGCAGAGTCTTCGTCACGAATTTGCAATATCTACGACCTTCCACAACGTGGTTTGTCATTGAGATCAAAGTCGCCACTTTTAAAGTGTTTAAACCATACATGACACGTGCTCGAATTCATAATACTTTCCCCATATGTAGAACATATACCTTTTGTGTGTCAGTCGCCGGATTACCCTATGCAAAACTTATATAACATACAGTGTTGAATGCGCGATTTAATAACGTTTAATTTTATAAATATAACTTTTAAAAAATACTTTTATAATAGTGTCATAATATAATATAATATAATATAATATAATATAATATAATATAATATAATATAATATGATATAATATAATATAATACTATTATTGCGAAGTATGTTCGCTGTAAAATCATCTAATAATCATACCCAATAACAAGAACAAAGGATATATATATACCATCAATTAGTATTGCTGAGAACTTTTCCATTTAATAACAATAATATTACCATTTGCAAAGCTTCTTTCGCATTGTAATTTCTATAACTAAAAACATAACACCTAAAAAGAAGATTTTAAATAATAATCGTGTAATCAAATTAAGACAAAAGTCAAAACATTAATAGAATTACGTCACTCTGAATTACATGTGTTGAATCCAAAAATTAAACACAACAGGAAACTGTAAAACATTTATAAATAATTATATATTATAAATTAGATATGAAAATTACATAACTCAATATTCTATTGAACGAATCAACATATTTAAAATCTTTTAACTATAATGTTGATTTTAAATTTTCGTTGTTCCAAACTAATGTGTACAATATTTTCTTTTGAAATGAAACTGGAAATTCTACCATGGTAAAATTCTTGGAACTCTTGGAATTCTTGAATAATTATCTTAAGCCATTTGGTTTTGTGTATGATATATATAGTATAATTAATTAGTATTTCACACAAAAATACTGATTTAAGCAATATTCAATTTTTATTAAATTATACACGTTATTATAATAAGTTATATTTTTTCCTTTTTTCACAAAAAGATTGAGGTTCCAACAAAATTCAGCGACTTTAGAATATAATTAAAAGTCAAACTGAGCGAAAAATCAAAGGCTTTCAATTTGATAATAGAACTAAATTTAGTAACGCAACGATGAATAAAATTCTTAAGGACAATGACATCAAAAAACGTTTGATAGTACTTTACACACCTCAATAAAACGGAGTAGTCGAACGTCGTAATCGGACTTTGGCTGAGGCAGCATGGTGCATGCTAATTTAATCCGGCCTACAATGAATTACATTCAAAATCGGTATTTCTTACAAGTATTTTTAGAATTTTAAAGACACTCCCATATCATATTACATATTAATGGATAACTTCTTGAAAAATATTGTTTGTATATATCATTACAATTTCTATGAAAAACGCACGTTACTTCGAAAATCAAAATTTTTATATCCAATATCTTTATGACAACCAATTTCATTAATACTTCGTCATAACCGAAAGAACAAAATATACCAAATTCATTCAATTATAACCTGCAAATGTAACGACAAACAAAAAGTAACTTATGAATTTAATGAATAAATTCCTTTTCCTTTAGTTTTATCATTGACTAGCACTGTGACAATGAACTAGTATTACAATTTTCTAAAAGCATGCTGCGAGACTAAGCAACATTTTTTTCGTGATGATCGTTGTGAATTTTGAATAGAAAATCCTATTAGTTTTAATTTCATAGATGATTGCGATTCAATGAGAGCCTTGTGCGATAAATATGTCTTATTTGCAATTTCGAACCAACACAATTTTTGTTGGGTTTCACTTTTCAAGTAAAATAATAAATATAAGTTAAAAGCTATCAAAAACCGTACGATTTCATTAATTTGAGCGAAAACGCACAGCACTTCTGCATTAATTTCGAAGCATTTTTAAAGCTTTTTGGCATTATAATACGAACTAGTTTTAACAGAAGAAGTTTTTAATATCTAGCACGACATATACCTTGCTTTGTGTCTAAAAATTTCAAATTTCAAAAAACATCCCTTAACATAACACACCACTTCACTAAAACACATTGTTATATTATGCCAATGCATAATATATATTCATCAATATGAATCATTATTAAAATTGTAATTCGACAGAACTCTTATTTTCAGTGTTAAATAGTTTGTTTTTATAAATTAATTTTAGCTATATTCATCCTATGTTTAATAAAAATTATTTTGTTTCTAAAATGTCAAACTATTTCTATTTTGCACATACTGTGAAAAAATATACGCAACTCTTGTAAATTAGGTACTTGAAATATCAAATTTTTAATTTTAACAAACTGAACATTAAATGTACATAAATAAATCATATATTACATTCTTTATAATATTATATAATATTGCACGTCAAAAAGTCTTATTCTAAGAAATTACACAATATGATCGTCAGATTAAGTTTACAAAAAACTAGTGCTTAGTTATAGATACAAAAAGTGTGGTATGCTAGAATGTGAAAGAAATACCCCAGAATAATAGATGTCGTGTATTTGATTTTTCGGTCCCATAAATTATAGTGAAATATTACTGGAATTTCATAAAAAGTTACAGTCGAAACAACTCAAGGAGTAAACGATCCGTTACTTAATCAAAAATTGTGAAAGTAGACAGACAGAAACAAGATAGATTGTCATTACATAAAGATTACTCAGAAATATTTTTTATGTGCAAAAATTGAAATTCTAAAAATGCTTGAACAGTACAGTATATGCATATCTGAAACAAAAAGAAAATAATTCACGAGAATGTATGAGCAATATACTCAAATACAGCGAAATTTGGTAAAGCAAACAAAATTAGTTATTAATATCCGCATGTGCTAAACTGCAATAAAATATTGATAAAAAAGTTACTGAATATATAACATAATAATATATATCTTAATATATTTGTTGTATTTAATGAAATCCATTACTTAAAAACAGCATACGTTTCATATTAAATTAAGAACTTTACAGAAAAATGATACATCAAATTTAAAATTCGAATAACTTTGCAAATTAGGAGTTATATCCTGTACCTCTGAACTAATCTGATAATTTCATTGACTTCTGTATCATTTACACTTCACATGTAGTATCATTATTATAACATCGAATTTTAGTCTATTACAAAACTTTTCTAATCACACAATGATTCAATGGTAGCAAAATATCTTATTCAATTTTTACACAGCATGGGTATCCATTTTCAAAATATGGAATCGAATAAAATAATCCTTGAGTTTCATCACGGAATCGACGCTGTTTATGTGTTAATGGCAATTATTATTTGACAACATCGACTTAATATCATCAAACTTCATTTGACATTAACATAACATTTTTCTTCGACATTAAAACGTTAATGTTTTATAAATTAAACGCCGCATACCATCGCCAACATTAGACTTATAATTTTGTCCAATATTATAAAATAATATCTACCCTGTGTTAAATAACGAATTAGTTCGACGTTGGGATAACTTCGATCGTCAAAGTTAATTTTCAATATTGATGTAATGTTATTTCTTCTCTAAAATTGATTCAACATTGATAATTTCTATATAATTAGTTATTGAAAGCTCTTCGTTGAAATTATGAATGTATATCGTATAAAAAATCCAACTGTATTTACGTGTATTCATTACAGACGTGTTAATTTATTTCTGAAGGCACCAAAGTACAAGGATAGTAAAAATATATGATTAGGCTACAAATTATATTATATTAAGAATAACTTTACAAAAAATGTAATTTTACATGTGTTGTATTGTACATTTATGTACACAAACGATAAGTAAATTTACGTACATTTATATAAACCTGTACAACACGACACATCATTTGCAATCGATCCACATCCTTTTTTCTAATATAATTAACTTTTTTCTAAATATGACTTTTATGTGCTTTTATGAATAAATATTTAATTGAAGAGTTTTCGAAATAGAATTAGTCATCTTTATTAAGTACATGACCAGTTTTAAGTAATATCGACTAGAATTTCTATACACACATCAATCAATTTAAACTGAATTAAGTCATACCTTTTTCGCGTACACTTAAGAAAGATTAATAGATGGTGTCATACAGGACAGAATATCGATATGTACGTCGATTGCCGTAAGAAATTAAACAATAATTGTATTTAAAAAACTGGTTACGGATTTCTGGAATTTAACGATATAAAACTTTATACATATTTATATTACTAGGCACGATATTTACTTGAAATACATTAGGTGCTAAACGATCGGTTGCTTTTAGTGGTTTTCCTATTGAAATTGATGAAATGCCGAATATTGTAATTACTGTATTGAAACTGTTGCTATCGAACGAACATTCAATTATACTTTGATATACGCACCAGAGCTACATTCCAATTATTATTGATATCGTTAATACTTAAAAATTTCTCATTATTGGCAACACATGCGTATAATATACGAACAGATAACGCGTATTACCATGTCGGCTTTAATGCAAAGTTAATGAAGAACGCGCCATACATGAAAATCCGCATTCAATTTTTGATCGAGTTCCAGGCGTATTTTCGAAATATTAATAAATCCTAAATTACCTTAACACTTCGAAAGCTTTATCAAGAGAAGTATTTATGCTCTTTTTTTATTTACCATCGTTCACTCTGCATAATTCCTACATTTGTGGTATATTTACTGGACCATATACATATAATACATATTAACATAAGTCGGAAAAAAATGCAATAAAAATATTTCTTTTTTCATTTTCTTATCAACATAATTATCAAATAAAATACAATTGTAAATATATTTTAAATATAATTACTTATTTACAGAAATAATCTAAGATGGCATTATTGAGAGAGTTTATAACTTTTCGTTTCTTGTATTCGCTGAATTTTTTATTTTAATTGATTTTAAAAATATAGTTATTTATGCATAAGTGCTTATATTGTCAATTGTCATTACTAATACATATCTATTTGATAGATCTGAAAATACGTCACACACAGCACTATGCGTGCCCAAAACTAGCCAGTCACACCCTAAATTGTAATCAATTGAATAAATGCATACGTGCGTATAATAAACATACAAATAAACTGTTTGAATTTAATTTCAGCATCGTTTCATAATTTCTTTATTTTCAAATAAAATTACTTCATTAAGAACTTCTTAGCAGAATGAAAATCTATTAAAAATTTTAATGAAAACCTGTGAAAAAAAGTTGATATGTGTATAATTTATATTAGTATTATAGCAGAAGTAAAATGATAGAAATAACGTTTCATTCCTAATCAACTTTTACATTGCATGCAAATCAAATGAGGTATATTCATTATGTAGACCATTAAAAGGAACAAATAAATATATTTGTTCCTTTATTTGTTTAATGAACATTTTAAATGTTTACTCAGCATGCTTATAAATCATTTCAACAACATTTACATGTTTTATAGTTTCGTTGATTTATATTACATCACAAGAAATGATGACTTTATTATCATAAGAAAACTAAATTTGTGATATTTAATTGACTTTTTGTGTGTTTTCTTGCTTGTTTTAATATGTTATATGAAATAATGGAAAACGTGGTATAAGAATACGCTGAAGAATGTGTAAAAATTGGTTTTTGCATTACATATACGTGTACTTTCCAAAAATATAAGGTCGACAGTTTTATTATGATAAAAATAAAATATGAAACAAAACTGCATTCTTTTATGCATATATTCCAAAATAGACAGAACTCTTTATGAATCTATCTCTGTCTTTGAATTCAATTTTATCGTTTTCCCTTTATCGTGTTTTGCATTGCTTTGTCTGTTTTTTTCATGACGTCAGAAACGAGCAGAGCAGAAGAGAAATTCGTTTGTTGAATAGCATTTCTTTAATTATTTACATTCGCAATGCAAGACTACACTTTACTGACATCTGTCTTTTGCAATACGGTAAATTCATAACTCTGATATTAACCGCTTCGATTTTATGACTTCAAATCAAGACAATATTCAAACGAATTCGTGAAACGAAACGACGCTTCTTTACTTCTTCATTTATCATCATTATTATGATTATGATTACTTTTTATTCTTTTTTCTTCAGAAAATCCATCTTTTCTTCCTTCTTCTCTCATCGTGATCTTAGCATCGACTCTACCTCAACTTCTTTCGTTCTTTTGATTTTGATTCAATTATTCAAAAGTACCAAATAAAAATTAAATATAAGGACATTTAATACCAGTGAACAATACTTGAGATTATACACGCATATATATCTACAAATTTTCATGATATACTCGATCATTGAATCATAACATCCGATGTGACGCACGCAGAATTATTGATCGCAAAAATGCTCCTCTCCGTCCGGTTTCATCAACGATGAATAATTTAGCATTGATAAATTTATTTTGCTGCATCGTTGACGTACCGTAGTTTTTATTTTCGACGCCATTTTATTTATCAATCGATCTCATTTAGATTTTATACATTCGATTCAACGTGAATGAATATTCCTACCGCTGAATGTTTAACCTATCGAAGATAGGTTAAAACGATTCTACAGGGTTGCAGCATTTTGATTTTTAATAATATTCTCAAATGTATTTTGTATTATATTGCAGAATGATGTATATGAAAATTCATCATACTATCATATTCAATGTATACTTGAATCTGATAGCAGATAATAACTTTATTTAACAACTTTAGTTACTTGTCGTTGTAAAAAATGTTTATTTGGATAAAATGGTTTGTAATCGAAATTATAACTAAGAATTTATATAATTCCTTCAGCACATTGAAACCAGAACTATTAATTTACATTGTTATATAACACTATTGAAATTTATAAGTATTATTTATAAGCTTCAATTTAATAAGAAGTCTTTCACTGAACTGTACAATTTTGTATTTGTACAATACGTGTGGGAAAGCCTACTAACGTTTTGACCTCTGAGGCAATTCTCACAAATAAATCATATGACGGACAGTGTGACCAAACATCTGCCTCACATCTATCCACGAAATATACATACGGTTATTTATTCTGGCCAAAAAATAATTCAGATAAATTTTAGGAAAGTTATGTTAATTTTGAACTTAAGTTTTCAATTTAACAGTCTGAAATATGTATTTGCTCTGAATTAAATTTTTATTTTCATTAATCTAAGGTATATACTAAGTAACAATTATTTATAAACAAATATATTCATTATCAAATATATCAAATATCTGTCATGTAGTACATATGCTAGAGTTATAAAAATTAAATAACAGTTTAGCGTAAGTGCAAGTCTTTAGATTGTCATGTTAGAAAGAAGGATTTAAAATTTGTTGAAGAAAATTTTTTACTGTCTGTATGGGTCGTAGATATTTTTCCAAGTAAAAAAATATTCAATCGCAGTAGGACTGAACTATGATTTATATAATAATTGTGGCACAGTGTCATAGTCTATAGCGAAACATATAGCTTTACTATATCAGTTTTTGTCCACTAAAAATCATATAATTTTATAAATATTGTTTAAATATAATGGTTATATATATAATGTCAAAAGAATCAGATTTCTTTTACGTTACTCTTTAATTAGTCGAAAACCACTCCAAAAAATATATTAACTAAACGTATATAGTTATTAGAATATATATGGACGTATGTATAAAACAAATATTTTTGTTTATATCAGTTGCATGTCATCTGTATCATGATGTATATGCATCATATTTGTAATACTTACATGTACACGTATATATAATTGAAACAGAGATTTTGCATAGACTATATGTCTATTTTTTAATCCATGCTTTTGACATTGATTCATTTAGATACATATGTGTTCATAATTACATAGCCAATTATTTAATTATATTTATAGAAATTAATTGATAATATAATCGTAATCATATTAATCCTCAATTTTAAAATTGATTTAAAAATTATATTTTAAGTTTATTAACAGCTAACTGAAAGAATAAATATTTAGTTTTTCTTTAATTTTTACTAAGCGTGATGTAAAAAATTAAATTATAGATGGAATTATTTCCAAACTAAAATATTAATATTTATAGAAACTAAATATACTTAATAGGTTTAAACCAAAATGGACAACGGCGCATTGAAGTAGACAAAATTACAATATAAACTGGTTGCGCACATATGACTGGTGATTTCTTAATCGTTCTTTCATATAAATTTAACGCAGTTTTTGAAAAAGAATATTCCACATTTACGACCCAACGTAATTAGAAAATTTTTCTTTTTTTTTTTCAAAAATAAAAATGTTACACGACATGAATAAGTGTGACACACGGTGCTCATGATAGTAATAGTTTAGTGAATTTAATTATGTTAGAGTTACTGAAGCTACTACATTAGCGAGGTAACAGCAATGCCTTTGAATCAAAGCAGTACTGCTTTTCATTCAATGGTGCTTAAATGATGCCTAAAGAGCTCGACTAACGCCAATAATCATGCTTGTTAATATAGACACATTCCAATTCTTAAAGCATAGAATTAACAAATTTTGATTATTTCATTTATTTGTTTCTGATGTTTAAAACTGTTATGTTCTGTTTGTATTGTTCATTACATTGCTTATCCTACTTAAATTATTATTATACTGTGCTTAAAATTTGTATGCTATAATTTCCGTGTTCAAGTTGATTTTGAATAAATGTATAATATATATTAAATTAGAAGTAATCGAAACTTCGACAAGTTATTTCTTCAGATGTACCTTCGTGTTAATAATTCAATCATTTCAATCGAGCGAGCAAAAATTAAAATTCGTGCAGTACATAATTCCAATTAGTTGATGATTGTAGTCTCTCGTTAACGTATATACGAGGTGTCTTAAATGAATATAAATACTATTGTATTTCTCTTCATAATAGAATAATTTTATAATTTGAAAGTAGTAACTAAAGTTTTATAATAAAGTTCGCAATAAATATCAGTAGAGTATTAAGTAACTTAGATAAAAGTTCATTTTTAAAAAAATAATAAATCTAATTTTAATTTTTAAATATTTTAAGTATTTTAAATAAAAGTTA
>JABFOX010001414.1:0-13093 GCA_022817665.1 Axea sp. ZL-2020
GTTTTTATATTTCATGAAAGAAATATAAAGCAGACAATTAAAGTGTTTTATGTTAATAATTCAAACTATATACAGCAAAAATGAAATATTATCTTGTTCAAAAGAGACAATCAAATTTATAATGATACAAATATTTAAATGAATTATTATTATTATTAAAAGGACATGCATCAACATGATCTAATAATAACTAAACTCATTAAATTAAAAAGAAAATCAATTATCCAATGTCATTCCCAGAAACCAGAATATGCTTGTTATGCAACTATAATTTATTTATAAAATAATCTAAAAATACCATAGAAATTTGCTCAAGACGCTTTTCATACACTGAATTTGAGTTCAACAAAAAATGCTCATTTTTTTAAAAAAGTGTAAAAAATTGCAATCTTACCCTTCTCCTAGTTTACAAATAATATCAAAAACCTCCTCAGGCTGCCTGGTCAAACTCTCTTCCGATAACTTTTTAAGTTCGCTGAAAAATTAACATTGTTTGAATTAGTAACAATAAATCGTTTCGTAGTGAGGAAACAATTATCGAAACATTAGTTTCGGAAATCCGCATGTTTACAAAATTATTAACGAAATTTGTCGATTTTGTCTGTCAACATCGACGTAAATAAATAATAAACGAGACCGAAATAAAGGTTAACAGATTCGGTCGGCGAACGTGCTAAAAAATCGACCATTCGTTGGGGCACTCCAGCGAAAATTACGGGGTAAAAAATGCGAATATTTGCACACGAACTCGGGAGATCAAAAACTAAGTACGAGAGCTTACCTTTTCGAAGACATTTTTGCGCATGTATGTGTACTTTTTGTAAAAAGTTTTTTTATTTTGTATTTTTTCTTATCGGCGACGTTGAAGCGTGCACGACGGAAACACAATTTGCAAGCAACGTAACACAGACGAAATGAATAAATAGTCCGGTTTACGAAAACATGATTTGCGCGGGCTTATAAGCATCACATTTTGGTTAATAAATGATAAATTTTAACCGCAACTGAAATAGAAATACGGAAACCATAGCTGAACGGTCATCGCTGGTGACGGACTCAGCCGAATGGACACCGATCTATCACGAATTCGAGACGCGTTCCAAAAAACACCGCGATTCGGATATTTGTACGTTCGTGCGCGTATGCCTCGCTGTTTCGTAGCAGCTCAATTGAATCTGTTTTATCGACTCAGTCTGATGTTTCTTGTATTTTTGAGAGGTTATGGAACGTCGTCTGTGAACGGCGGAGCAAATAAATGTACAAATGCAGCTGTTTCAAGAGTTTTATTTGCATTGATTAATTATGATGGCGTGCGTTCAACCAAAAAGAGAGAATTGAATGAACACGTTTCATCACAAATAATGGATTCTTATTTTAAATGTTTGTATTTTTATATTTTTTACTCCGTCGGTTATAGACCGATATTCTACATTCCCTTACGGTAATGTAATTTTAAAAGTATTTCTTTGTTTACTTGAATTAATCATTTTAATGGTCGTGTTACGTGTCCTTTGTATTTTGTTTCCCTTTAAATTCAGTTTCGTTTCAGTTTCATTTTCATCTCCTTTAAATTTCATTTCCGCTTCGTTTAAATTTCGTTTCGGATTTGTTTCAATTTCGTTTAAATATTAAATTAAAATGTTTAAACAATCGTGAACATTACGAACATTACTCGTAATTGTTTAAACGTGTTATTTATTTATTTTTTGTTCTTTCATTTTACGTAAATTTGAATTAATATTTAACCGAAATTGAAACACATCGAAACGAAATTTAAACGTAGTGGAAATGGAGTGAAAATGAAACTGAAACGAAACTGAAATTAAATGGAAACGAAATCTGTACGAAAATTAAACGAGACGACAAAAATTAAACATAAGCATACAAACATGAACATTCAGACGGTTCTCAGGCTGTATAAAGGTAAATTCAGTTATATCAGAAAGTCAATCCAACCATGTTATTAAACCACAACAAAACACGCGTTATTAAAAGATATTAAAAGATATCACAAGCAAACGCATTTTCAAATTTTGAAAAATTTCAACGTACTTCAGTAATGATGAATAAATAATTCTAACAAAATTGTAGTATCATTATATGGCTTCATTTTTAAGTATCATGAACCATCATTTTAATATTATGTAAATATTAATCGTAATAAATGAGTTCCAGCGTGCCTTAATAAATAACTGAATCTGCACAAACATTATCAAAGAGAGCTGAGGTCCGCCATTTATTTGAACCAATGTATTTTCATATGAGATGTATTATGAAACCTGTAAGGGGTTATTACGTCTAACCAATATAAGTAAATAAAGAACATGGACACGAGTAAAGAAGTTTTATAATTGAAAGTTAAGAACAACTTATATAGGACCAAAATGACCGTAGCTATAAGGATGTATCATAAATGTTTATAGACATGCTTCAATAAAAATGCAAAGAAATATGCATACATTAATTTAAAACAAAACTAATATAAAAGTTGGGAAAAAAATGTAAAATTTTTATTATGACACAGTACACATTTTGAATGCAATATTTAAATAAAAAGATAAATAAAATAAAAAACACTGCATCAAAGTATGTAATAGTAGGACAAAAAATAAATAACGAAATATTTATGAAGAGTACCAAGAAATGATCGAAACGTTAAAATAAATAGATAACAGTACAATGATTGAAGAAGATTATTTATTTCTAGCAAAATATAATAATGGTTTAAAAATCTTTTAAAAAAGTTATTTGTATTATTTCCAATTATTCGATATTGTTTCTTTCTTTATCGACTTTAATCGATAAGCGATAAGTGAAGTATGAAAATGCATGGAAAAATGTCGACGAAAAATTAAGTTTCCTAATGTTAAAAGGAAATCGATGAGATTCGAACACACAAATTACGAAGTTTAAAATTAAATCAAAATTAATCATTCCATCATTAATAATGTATAATGTAGCAAAGACAATAAGAATATGTATATACTTCAAGTCATTTGCAAGTATAATCGAAATTTCTCGAACTTTTCAGTAATTTTTCATACTTCGTTGACTAATTATCGATTAAGACTGAGAAAGAACGAAATAGGTCATAACAGTGATGAAATATTCTTTATCAGTTTTTGTATTTTGTTTCATTTTTTCAGATATTTTCATAGTTTTTAAGTCTTAAAATAGTACATGCCAGTAATTTCGATTAAAATTACAAAAAATAAACAAACGCGAAATAATATGCAAAATTGGAATTTTGTACTTCGTCTATAAATATTTTTTTGTGGACATGGAATTTGTTTTCATAATGCTTTTCAGTAACTACAAAAATAATTTATCATAATAAATAGTATTTATGAAACTTTTAATTATGTAATAAAAATGAATGTGTTTTATATATATACATACACATTATTCCTGGTTATTTATAAAATAGTGGTCAAATAAATAATCATACAAAATACGAAATTATAATTGTACAAATCACTTTTTTTTACATAATTCACACCTCCGTGGAGGTTTTAAGCATATCAAATAAATAAATTGGTTTATGAGAAACAATTTTAAATGATTTATGTTGTATCGATTGCAAACTTTTGTGTTGGTATTGTAAGTATGGGTAACAAATATCGTTAATAACAAATACAGTATCTTTAAAATATTAGGTGATTGAAAGTACTCATTTATCCTTTTAATAAATGTTAACATCCAGCTTGCCTTACTCATACATATATCAATCTTCATCGCAAAACACATTTCTCAATTAAACATAAATCCTAGATTTCTAATAAAGTTAAAATGCACTATTCTGTTTTTGTTATTTTATAATTGCATTATATACATATACATATATTAATTGATTTAGGTGTAAAAGAAAATTTATATTTTTGTACGTTTAAATGCATATTTTTAACATTGCACCTGTGATAAATCGACAATTTCAAAGAGTCACGAATCATGAATGAACGTACAGGGCATAATAAAAAGATTTGGACTGAATGAAGTATCTCGAAAAACGTACACCTGATAGAAAATGTGAAAACACACATGTTTAAAGTTTTCAGAAATGCTATCAAATGAAGCAAAAATTAACCCCCCACCTTTCTTCTGACAGTAAAGGTAAAGATATCTAAAATTTTAAATAGAAATGCTTATTTTTTGTTACAATTTTGGATTCTAATCACAAAAATATGTTGGATTTATTTAACCTTTTTTTCAATTATGCTTTAATAAAATGTTATAACAGATTAAATGTACCATTTATCTTCCTTAGATCAAAAGAAAAAGGCTAAAGGTTGGATTTGGTTAAAGTTTCATTCAAAATAAATGATACGAACAAATTCAACACGCATCGTCGTTTGTTAATTTTATCCGTCAACTCATGTCCACAACACCACTTTCGCGCATCTCCATTTTTCCATCACCCATCACCAGATCATAGATTTTATCAATGATTCCTGAAGCATCGGACTCGAAATGTTGAACGCTCCTTCCACTCATGTAATGATTCCACAAATGTTTCAACCACTTATAAACCGTTCCAATCGAAGATACAGATTCACCGTAATGTTTATCAAACTTCTCTTTAGTCTCCTGGGACGAATCGTCTATTATGAAGCAATGGCTTATCAATCATCCGTCAATTCTCTTTCATCCGTGTTTTGGAAATCACTCAATTTGCATGATTCAGGCGAATGCTCAACTAAATACTTAGCTAAATACTCAAAAACAAACCAATTCGACTCAAATCTGGTGAGTCATTCCAAGGGTTGCTACTACCTGAAAGTACCCTTGATACGCATCACTGAAGTTCTCTGATTTTGCACGGACTTTTTACATTATTCCAGCATAATGGCTAAAAATGGTTTTGTGGACTTTCTCGGGTATAAATTAAACATATCTACCTTTAACTTTTAAATAAATGATAACAAATTCATGCAGTTTTTGCACTAGAAATTCTCGGCTCTTTTTTCCACGAAAGTCAGTGTTTGTTTATAAAAGCTTGATTCACATCTTGCGGAAACTTTCATATTTCCTTCATGCAACTGACGAATTCCATCACGAAACGAAGATGACGGTTTTTGGTTGATCAAATTTTGTTGTTGTTGCGTGCAAACGATTTAGTTGCACGCGTTAAGGTGATACGAGAAGTCTGACGTGTAAAAGATAGGGTATTTCAAAATATTATAATTAAGACAACGCAACAACGTTTGTAAAATACTATAGACGGTTCTTTGTGAATGGAGGAGTTTGATTCATTATGAAAATTTCAGTTTTTCGCTCGCTGTTGTTTTTAAGCCTCGTGTTCTTAAAGTTTGCAATAATTCATGATGAATGATAAACAAATCAGTGAAATAAGAATGTCCCATAGTGATAAAGGCGTTTGATCTTATTGCATTTGCCAATTTATTGTCTAAATAATATTTTGTACTAACGTTCTAATAAAAAACATTTCATTCATTCGGTATTTCGATTCTCCTTGATGCAGAAAGTGGTAGTAAATAAAATAAAATTGTTACTAACATCATCAGAATTAAATTGTTTATTTGTTCTTCGATAATTAATTCTTTTTAAGTCTGTGCGGCTGATATTGATTTAATATTGATGAAAACTCGAAATCGATAAATTTTTAAAAGACTACTCTTTGTTAAGTTATTCATCATGCGTATAAGAATATATGAAGAAAAATTATAACAAAAAGCACAATGTTGAAAAATTGTAATGAAAATAACATAATGCTAAAGAAAAAATTGCATGCTAAATACCAGTAAAAGGAAGAAAGTTAAATTGGGATCAAATTAACACACAGGTTGATAAATTTGGTTGCATTTCATCAATAAATTACCTTTAATTACAATTTTTACTTACGACTAGAAGAAACAAATTGCAATTAGTTTTCTGTCACACGTGTCACGGGTAATGTTATAATTTCTGTTTATAAATATCGTGTTATGTGAAGTTAATACGAAATTAGATTAAATTATTGAATAAATGCTTAATATAATAATTTAATTTTAACAGTCTGCATACTATTCTCAAAGATAAGAAATTCATTTCATGAGTTTTCCATCAAGCTTGAATAAGTTTATGAAAATCTTCACCGATAAAACGAATTTAATATATATATATATATTTTTTCTAAATAGGTGAAACAATCAAATTTAATTGAAATATTTAAACTTGTTTTGTAGTACCAAATATTAAAATACACACTTATAATCTACATTAGTTTTATATAACTTCTAAACTCGAAAAGTCCTTTTCTATATATTAATAGCTAATTTTGTTACTATATATTTTTAAATAAACATTATCCGATCAATTTATTTTTAATATTAAATCTATTTTGGAGTGAATATTTTTATTTATGAGTCTACCAGTAACAAACAAATTTACCTTGAAATCACTAAACCACTGTTGGAAAAGTGTAAAGTTGGAAAAGTTAACAATTAACATTGTTAAAAGCAATGTTAATTGCTAAATAACATTGCTTTTCTAAAATAAAACTTATATTGTAAATTAATTGTACCATTTAAGTGCAATTTCTTGATTCCTTATGATTATTCAAAATGAGTGGTTTAAATTGTCTAAAATTGTATTACTTCACTGCATTTGTCTAATAATGATCAATTCATATATTAAAATATTTAACAGTTATTAAACACTATTCTTATATAATACACGAGTATATTTATACAACCTTCTAATATTGTAAATTTTAACAGCAATAATACACGAAATGCTAACTCTAAACGTTGAACAACTTTAAATTTGAATTAAACAAATATGAATAATGAACGTTAATTTAACAGCAATTTCATAATCATCGCATGTTTCATGAGTGTTTCACTTGTGTAAAAATTATACTCAGTTTAACATATGTAATAAGTTTTTTATATGCCACGTCTTGTAAACGTAGACACTTGAATCTATGATATACATTTATTCCAATTATCTTAAGTTCAATTTAATTTATATTGACTTGTAATGAAATTTTAATAAGTGTTTCCACAAACATAATATTGTATTAAAATTAATTCAAATTCAAATACACATCGAAATTAAAATTAACTGTAAAACGATTTTTTTATAATGCATTTTCATTGATATTCACCCTTAAAACTGATAACCGAATCATCATGTTTTATAGAAACAAATTTGTGAAATTTCATGATACTGCACTTGTCAGAATAGAACACAGAAACCTACCATTTTAAGCCAAAGTTTTGCGACTGTTAATCTCAATAGAAAAATTCGGTCTGTTAAACAGTAAAGTAGATAGCTATATCAATGATCTTTATTATAAATTACTCCACGTATTAATTTTATCGCTATACATTTTACTGTTCATTCGAGTACATTTTTCCACCAAAGTTAGACGTCGCAAAATTTCACATCAAAGCAAAAGTTTTCTGTGTTCTTTTTTTCTGATTATATTATGATGTTACATATTTCATAAAACACTATAACATAATATTTATGTATAATATTTCTAAATGAGAAAATTTGAAATTACAAAGAATAAAAGGTGCCATATTCCACCAGCCTGTAAGGTGGTGTTTTTTCCGGCGAGAAACAGGAGGCAGAGTTAAAATACAGTTTCCAACATTTTTAACGAGTTGTACAGTGCCGTTGATTAGCGAACTTGAATTTCTTCATGCTTTTGATTGCGGCTTACGTGTGTTTAAAATTACGAAGAATGTTAAGTTTATTGATTCGCGCAATTCGATGCAAAATATGAATAAGTCGGCATTAATCTTGCTCCTTTTTTGCTTCGATGCAAGACGCTACTCCGCCTAATAAACCTTTGTCATTTACGACCAGTACAATATTTTACTAAGCTTAAAAATTGGCCAAAATCGCTGAAGTTTAATGACTTTAAAACGATCGTTTCTTCGCTGTACTTCAGCATTCCCGGGTGCTTCTCAAACTTTGTAGAAATGATCATTTTTTTGTCATGCGTAGCACCGTGAAGGTACGAGTACAAAATTTCATCGGTAAATGAACAACGAAAACAGTCTACCGACCTCCAGACCATGTCTGACACGTTGATGGCACAGTTATATAAAATTACATCAGCGAATGAACAGTGAGAACCGTCTCTCTGCCGTATCATATATGCACATTGACGGGACGTTGATCAGTTACAATTATTTAATATCAAAAGCTATAAATAAAATGCACGTGTAACGTGCATAGTTAATAATATCGAAATAAAATTATTCAACTGTTTAACGAGCTTTCTCATCGAATATTTTACAAGACAACTGCGGGTTAAATTCAACTCGGGTGGAACAAGGAAATTAAAAATATCATAATTATTATCTTGCATGAAAGTCATTGGACTTATTTGTCAATTTGCTGAATTAAAATAATTCGTACTAAAATTGGACTTTAATACTAATTAATATTATTTTTTTTATCGCTACTGAACTTCGTTTGATCATCACCTTGCAGAATTAGCAACGTGAGGTGTGCTGCGAACCTTTCGACAACGGGCAACAAGGGTTCGTTCCTCGACGAGGTTAAATAAATTTCGTCATCGGTAAATTTGCTCTTTAATTTTAAATAAGATAATAGTTCAATTACTCGTGCAAAATGTTTACTTTAATATGCACAGTTGTAAAACTTGTTTGATATTATTAACCGGCTACGCGAACAACTGGAGAAGCAACTCGCTTATGTTTGAGTTGATTGTTTCGGCAAAACGATTTACCCATGTGCAATTGGCATTTCATTTCTTATTGGCAGGGAACAAAGATCGGTCGATTCACACACGCGGGCCTCTTGTTATTTTCTTCATGAGTACTGTAAATTTTAAAACGGATTGTACAATTTCAGGGTTGATTAAACAACGTTTGTTTGAAAAGAATTCAAGTTCTGTAGGTTTCATTGCAAAATTCAATGTTTCGGATAATTTAATTTATGTTTTAATCTTTGCTTAAATTATATCTGTTTTTATTTGTGTTGAAAAAAATACTGTGCAGTATACATTATATCATTAATAAATACTGCGTGGTTTAATAAATATTAAATATCATTCAATTCCATCGTTGTCTGTTCAAAATCTTGATGTATAAAATTGATTTTACAATGAAGATAATTATTCAAATATAAGTTAAAGCAATTTTTGTCCTCTTAATTATAATGTTTTATTGATGGTCTGTGAGATTTAACTATTCTATTTTCTCTTTTTACTTGTTTTATTTTCTGCTCTGTACTTCTCTCAGTTATACAACTTTGAGATGCATTAAGCACGCACAAAATCAACTCTATTTTTACGGTTTTTGTGTTTGTAGGTTTTTCTTAAAATGAGCAACAGGATATTTGAATTAAACGTTTAAGCCTGGTTCTTGGTAAAGAAAAGTTCACGAAGGAATAGAAAGAAAAGGGTGATACCAAATCAGTCGCCACTGCATGGACTTGATTGAGCTTTAATTATGTACCCTATTTTGAACAAAGACTCGTATTCAATCTGTACCCGCACGAACTTCAATTAATAGAAACAGTAAGTAAAAAACAGTAAATAAAAAATAATTAATAAAAATAGCAAAAATGAAAATTCTAATATATCACATATCAATGTTTCAGGTGAAAAATCAAAAATAATAGGTACGTCAAATTTTAATGTGTTATTGGACAGGTGAAAACACAGTAAAACATAAGGTTTCAAGTTTCATTTTCAATCCATCGAGTAGGAAAATACGAGAAAATTAACAAACAACCGATGGAACGTTCATACAATTCAAACACTGCAATTGCAAGGTTAGTTAAATCTAAAGCAACTGGTGGTCAAACTCCGAAGGGATTTCTGCGATAGTTGCAAGAGCTTGCAAACTTTGCAATCTGCAACTGGGAGTTTTGTACTCGTTTATGGAAAGAGAAACTACCAATGGGAATTGAAAGAGCGTTGGCAGTTCAGAGTGAGCATCTGCAAAATTCACGTTTCAATTTACGTAGTTGCCAAAAAAATCGTACACGTGTTTGTTCGTGGTACACGAACAAACTCTGATATTACCGGTATAATTATAAAACATGTAAACGATCTACGGAGCATTGAGAATCTTGTGAGTGGAAATAGAGACATGAATCGGTTTTTGCATACCGCTGAAGTGGATGGTCCTTTTGCTGGTCACATTTTCGTTACGAACAAAGACAGTGGAATTCAATTTTGAGTAAACAGTGGAGCCAATGCATGCGTGTGTCCGCAAAAACATGTAAGTGGTACAAAATTATAAACTAACTATAAATTATGACGGCTAACAGTTCTCAAATTGGTACATATGGGACAAAATTAATAAACGTGAATCCTGGTTTAAACCATGAATTTCCTCGTAGTTTCGTGACAGTCGATGCCAACAATGTTATAGGAATAAATTTTTTACATTTGTACAATTATTCCTCGATTTACGAAATGAGGGAGTAATTGATCAGTCAATGAAATTGAAATGTTATTATGATGTTTAAAAAAACCACAGACATGAGTTATGTCAGAACACTCAAATAAAAATTTTTTTTTATAATCTCAAAGTAATATTTAAAGGGTACAAAAAAGTGGGACTCGTGTGTCGTTGCAAAACTCGTTAGAAAAATGATTATGTGTTATTAAAAATGACAAGCTATGTAGTTATATTTTGTATTCTTTTTTTTTTTCAATATTTGTATACTCGAACGTAAATAAGGAATACATCAAATACGAGCATTTATAAATTTGACTAAGAAGTTGAATTTATTCATCGTATGCGAGTTGTGATTCATTCAAATTATTTTGAAGAATTACTTTGATTAAAGTGTTCAAGTTTTCCGTCAAGTAATGCAAAGTTTTGTTGTATCGAATTAATTTTTTCCCTTTCAAACTTTTATCATTATTATATTAAATCCGGATTTGTTCTAATTTGATATACATTTAAAAATAGAAGTGATATTCGATGCTCATTAGGTTTGAAATATTAATTTGCATTTAATTATTGAACGATAAGAAAGTCAATGGAAAAATAAGTTATTAAACATGATTTACTGAAATACAAAATTTTAATAAGGTTTAATTACTGTCGACTGAATACAGTCATTTGTGATTAAACCAACGTTTGATAAGAGATGATAACTTTTTTTTATATCATTGATATATGATTAAATAAGATGATTCGGTTTACACAGAATTACACATGATTTTAAGAATTATGTTTAGATAGTTAAAAACGAAATCAAATATTATGAACGATATACACAAAGAAAACAAAATATATAAAGTTTTTGTTGTTCAGTGTTATTATTGGTAATAAGGTTTATCATGAAAATGAGTAATTTTCACAATTCGTTTTTTGTAACTAAGCGGTCCTGAAGCCATATTGTCTGCCATATCAGTCCGCCCTCAACCCTCATTCGGTCAGCCAACAGCGTCCTTGTTCTTCCTACCCTTTCGAAGTACTGAATCCACCCTATACGGTATTCGTGCGAGGTCCTTCGTAACATTCTAAAAGCCAATCATACCTCAAAAAATACACGCCAGCGCTTGTGTTCAAATATTGTACTTTTACTTATTCTTTCTACATGGAAATACACATACAAATATATTTCTTACAAGTTTGTATCTAATTTGCAGTATTTTACATTCAGAACTTTTCAATTGTTTGCACTGAACATGTCGAAATAAATAAACCATCACTTGGCATTACCACATGCACTGATCGAAATATTGATTCTTATATAAAGCTCTATGTTGAGCTGAATGTGTCCAAACTCCAGGAAAATGATGTTCACTGATCCAAGATCATTTTTTAATCACTGCAATATTCCTCGTATTTCCAGTAATTCTAAAAAATAAAGATATTTGTCAAAAATGATAAAATTGCATATAAGCATTAATATTGCTTAATTGTGTTTTAGTTGATCGTTGGCCATAAAATTTACAATGCCGATAAAAACAATTTACACGTCCTATTAATTCAATTATGAAACTATAATTTTTGTATTATAATGCTTACTAAATTTAATGAACTCAATACATGTTTTACAATGCAATGAAATAAATCTTATTTCATGCATTGACTATTACATAGTCAAGATTCAATATTTATTGCGAGATATTGAGTAAAAATAATTGAAAATGTTAAAAACATAAAAATGAACTAAATTTTCAGTTATATATTTTTCTCGGTTTATAAATGTGATATACACGAACTCAACATATATTTGAGATTTCAGAAAGTTCAGAATAATAAAAGAAATTAACGTCGTTATTAACCGTTTTCTTTGTTTAGAATTTGCAAAAAAGAATAATTAAATAAACGTATTTCTTATTTATTGTTAGTTAAATAATAATGTGTTAAGCGGTTGAAATGAGTGTGCAGTTATTTATCATTGCGTACTCGAAACAAGTGGAATTTGGCTATATCAACTGGAAAATTACGAACTTAAAAAAGAGTAGATATAGTATTTATAATAATTTTTTAATGGTAAAACTTCAGAATCACCTCAAATTTAATTACTGCCACCAAGATTAATTACTATTTTTTGTTGTTTTCTAAAGTTTATTAGTATATATGAAACATTAAAAGGGTAATAAACATTGTTTAGAAAATTAAAGGAACTATTATATCGCATGATAGTTTATTAAAATTCTATACACTAAATTAAATTATCTACAAGAAAAGATTCTTTTGCATAATTTATTAAACTATTTAATTTAATATTTAATTTACTGTAAAAACGAGACTGACATACAGAATAAAACTTATGAAATTTTATGTGTTAAGTTAAAGCATTAAAGAAATTTGGAATCAATCATCTAAATATTATTTCTATGGAACTAGACAGTTTGATTTCTTCAAATATTGTAGAAATAAAATTCAATAAAAAAATAGTAATATCAGTGAAAAATATGTTTAAAACCATAGTGTAGAATTAAATTCTTCAATAGTAATTTCCACCACGAAAACGAGCAAAATTACAGCAAAATTCAACCGTCGAAATAGTTTCAATATTTGTCAAAATATAGAGAACAATTGATAGAATTGCTTACTATAATTTTTATCTTGAAATTTGATAACAATTTAAATAAATATTGTAATTATATAACGACGAACTTACTTGTTACAATCAT
>JABFOX010001415.1:0-13092 GCA_022817665.1 Axea sp. ZL-2020
TGGCAACAAATTATAGAACAAAATGGTGCATATTTGACCTAAATCGGACAATGCAAAACATGTTAAATAAAGTCCTGAAGTTCACGTAAAAATAATGGATTTCTTTTTCCCCAACCTAATATTAAGTCTCCCTAATTAAATATTTATTTAATATTACTAAAATAATTAATAAATATGTCTAATTTCCGACTTCAATTTAAATTGGCTTTAAAATAGTCAACATAGCAAAGCCGTTAGGTTCAAACCTTATCTTCATTATGCAATCGGTAAATCTTAACTATTTACATTAAAAAGTGTAATCTTGGTATTAATGCTATATCTCGATGCTTGTTGTAAATCTTAATTCAATAATATTCAATACTCTAATAACAATTTTCTGTCAATGATATTTTTATATAACGAATATTTTTCTGTAAAAATGTATGTATTTAATTCTCGATAAGGCAATTGATAAATTGAATTTTCAGTGACCATTTGTTTTTAAACAAAATAGAAATCACAAATTGTTTTAACAAATATATATTAATATTCGTAAAGTTATTTGTTTATTTATTGACTTGGAATATTATATGTATATAGCAAATGAGCAGAAAACATGAGAAATTGTTATTTTATTGCAGGGTAATAATGTGATTAGAAAAGTAATCGAATCAATAATTCATATTATTTGTAACATATATCCTAATGTATTGTCTAATCATTGTCGATGCGTTGTTGACAGACAATGACTCACCTCCGTTCTTACTTGATTCCGACACTCAAATGCAATATGAAATATAATTTGATAAACCATAATTATAATTGTTCTCACTAGGAAGAGAATTACTGCAACTAGTAAAATTGTGCTTAATTAGTCTAAGTGCAATTTAATTTCATATCTAGTTTAATGCAAGCTCTTTTTTGAAAAAATAATTTTAAACACCATGTAAATAAATTAGTGTTATGGACAATTGTTTTTTTTTTTTCAAAATATTTCCTTTTGGATTGATTTTTCGAACATATATTGGTGCAGTTTTATCAAATATATTCCGCCAATTAATCTCGAATAAATTCCAAGTTGAATTATAAAGGTCATTTATTTATAACAGTAACTGGTAATAAAGTTTAATTTTTTCATATTCTATGAAATCATTGATTGATATGCACAAACATCAGTGCTTATGAATAGCATATAAAATATTTTCAGAATATGAAATATTTGATAAAAAAACCACATTGAATAATAACAAACGATAATTTATAAAGTATAATTAGCGTTTCGTTTGATTTAATATATATATATATATATAATCTCATTCGTCGACCTGAAGTTTAAATAAATTGATAAAATAAAGCAACAATTTAAATTTAACTTTGTAGTATTATTACACCAGATTAAATGCAATACACGTAACAAAGAAGTTAAATAAAACAAATGTAATTACTCACGTGTGTCGTGGAATTAATTTTAAAACATTTTATTACACGTTAATTTTAAATGAACTAAGCGAAGTACATTATGCAAGAAAACTTCTCAGAAGCAAAATTATGGTATTCAGCGTTTGTCAAACAACAGGATGGAATTGTTCGTAAATATAAAACATAATAAATTATGCACAAAAGACGAGAATAAATACGAAGGAGAGTCATTTGACCTTATTTTTTGTAAAAAGCGATATAATAAAAATCCGAGTTACACTCTCTAAAATATATCCTGAATATAAAAGGACGCTGCAAAGAAGAGGTAGAAATTCGTATTAAAAAAAGCTCGGGCGTCTTTGAATGTCCGGAATTCGCTTAAAATCGCAGCATTGATGGCTGCATCTTGACCTCGGCTTTGGCTATAAATACGGCACAAAAATGTACACTCAATGCCTCGCAATTAAAGCGCTCGAAATTTCTTTGGCGACTCGCACGCGTCGCACTCGTGTTGATTTTGTTTCTAATTTTGAAAGCAACAACAATGATGTGAATATGAAAACTTTGAGCACAACTTTTACACCGTCCGTGAAGACTTCTCATCATTACTTCGGTCATGGTTTTGGCGTAAAAGATCGGTCGAAGCACCGTGGATTTCAACTCGTGGTCGAATGCAACCCAAAGAGAGAGTTTATAACGAGGCAGCGTCGTCTCCTCCGGCTTCTGGTCGGTATGAAAGAGAAATGTAGAAATGCTTTTCCGTTGGAATGTGCTGTTTGCCTAATGACCGACGAACGTACTCTGCGAAAGGACCAAGTCCTGGTCCTTGTTCGTGTCTTTTTCTATAGAACGCTTACTCAATCAGTGTTTGAAGAAGATGTATGAAGATGGCTCGGACGATTCAAACACACTGTAATTGCTGTCACAGACGGACGTTCAATTTCATTAAATTATTTGCGGTTTATAATGGTTTTGTGTACATTTGCATAAATTTGTCTACGTAGTTGAACATATTTTTTATTAAATAATTGATTTCTTTTCATGCATCTTTCTCGTAATACAGCTACTCCACGTATGCTGCACTAATTTCAATTAATTAATTAAGTTGAGTTTCACGCGATTAAAATACGTTTCTGTTTGATTAAATGAAAT
The DNA here is from genome assembly GCA_022817665.1 of Axea sp. ZL-2020. Lineage (NCBI taxonomy): Eukaryota > Metazoa > Arthropoda > Insecta > Hymenoptera > Scelionidae > Axea > Axea sp. ZL-2020. The sequence continues at coordinate 2,551 of JABFOX010001415.1, forward strand.
AGTTTTATGAGTACAAATGATATCGGTTTAATTATACGAAAAATATTTATTTTGATTATAGCAGTGCGAAAGTAAAGAATTTATGCCGAGAAACAAGCTTTAAAAGAATTTACTAACTTTGTAAGCAAACTTGGAATAAACTTGCATAAGTACGTATACCTTTATTTATTGTTTTTCTTTAAACTGAATTAAGAACATTACTAACATAGACAGTAAAATGCAAAATCCTCTACCCAACGTGATGTTAATATACTCATTGCATATGTCATTTATAAAGTTTTCGCTAAAATTGTTACATAAGTTATTATTTTCAATATTCCAATAATCGGAACAATTTCGAAATATATTTTAAAATACATCATCAATCATAATACGCGATAAACAAAAGCACTCTTTTGTACTTCATTACGGAAATTTTAACAAAACATGCGGTTTTCTCATACATACGTGTCATACACTCCTTGAGTTACTTATGAATCTTTACTCGAGGGTTATGTTTTTCAGTGTAGATTTTCTGAGTTTATTTGTGCTCATACAACTCGTGAACGGGTCGGTGGATTTTGATGAATGAAACGTTGGTAGATCCATCTTCATTCAATGAATGTCACTAAATGCATGACACTACTTATAAACAAACAGCGATTTCTTCCTACAGTTCTGTAGGTTTGTTTCTGTTCGTATATTTGTTATTTTATTTTTCGAACAAAATTGATCAACTGGTTTACAAACAATCGAGATCCTTACTATAGTGAACAGTTCATGTTGTCACCTTTCTGGCTGTGTAATATTAGTATTACAGATTTGTAAACCAAAATTCGCAGTCGATGCAATCTGTGCAAAATAAAAAAATTAATGCAGTTGAACGACGATCCCTTACAAACAACGTTACAAATCACGTGTAATCTTTGCGCGTCAATTGTAAGAAAGCGCGATACAAGAGGCAAACGATTTCGATCTGAAATTTCTCGGGAGGAGACGCTGTGTTCCACAGCACTTGCAAAAGATCATTTTAAATGTTAAGGCATGGAAACTTTGGCTTAAAGGATGACTAGCGTTCTGAGTGAACAGAATGTTGAAAACGACGCTTTGGAGCAGTTGTTGACCGAAAACCTATACGAGATTCAAACTGATTTGGATGGGACGTTAAAAGTGTGTAACGTAGGCGAGCACCTCCATCCGGTTACACAAGCTTGACAACATTTAAAAGCAAAGTCTTTGGGTGCCGTGTGTGCTCTCTGCAGACAACAAAGCAAGGCGCTATGCTACGGCACCGTTTTTACTCAACTGATTCAAGACAGTCACTTGTTTCATCCCTGCGACATCGTTTAATCGATTAGCATTTCCAGTGTTCGAGAACTTCGCCACGCGAAGCGGAGCTGTTTTCCTGATTGATATTTAGACTTCAGTTTAATAATTAACTTTTTCGTCGAAAAGAGCCGAAAGTTAATTTGTGTACCGGGTAAAAGTTGTTGTGTGCAAGGACAAAAAATATTTACTGTGTATATGGTAATACGAACATGATAAACATAATAGATGTTGATTAATTGTTTCCGCCATAATGCAACTACTAAATCAACGCAGAATACTTCATGGCATATTTTATTAAAACAAATTTTCAATCAATAAAGTGCATCAAAACATACATTTACAATATCAATATGCGATAAAGAATATAAAAATTGCAGTATGCAAAATATGCCGAAATTGTTTGCATTTTAAATACAAAAATTATAAAACACATTTCTATGTAAATTTCATTAAACTAACTTTGCCAATTCCATCTGTCTGTAAATAATCCTCATATTTAAAAATATGTATGCATTTAGACATATAGAAATATTGTTTTGTCATTAATATTTCACTTGCAATGATTTCTGTGATTTTAATTCTGAGTCCCCGAAGGCCTGTTTCGCGTAATTAAATATTTTGCAATCCAAGACATTTTTTAATTATTGCGCAGTTATATTTAAATATGTCAATATATATTGTATAAAACAATAACTGATTAAAACACGACGCAAATAATAGTCACGGGTTAATTAATACAAGCGGTCATTGTACGTTCTGCGGTAGTATAATAATAACGTGTTTAAATAATTCAATCATGATAAATTATGCAATTTTATCAATGAGTTACACATTAGTGCGCCTGCATGTACAGATTTTATAATCCGAAACGATAATCTGGTTTTATTAATATAAAATGAGATATATTTACATTTGTTCTTGAATCATAAATCAATCAAAGTTATTATTTTGTAAATTTCTCACGCTTTTCAAAACATCAGCGATAATTTCGCTCTAATATTTTATTAACTAACTACATTTTACATATTACGTATTAGATTTATAAATAATATGGCCATTTTCCGCAGTAATAATCGTGTCACTCTTCTTAATGTATTGCAATATGACTAAATAAAATACAAAACCGAAGTAAACAAAGGTAATGCTCGTTAAAACTGTACTCCTAAATTCCATTATTTTCTCTTATACATGCAGCTTTATTATATACGTATAACTCCGATATATAATTATACATACGTTTCAAATTATTTATTAATTTTTGTTTTAAAGCACATATATTTTGGCCATGGTTTTAATCAACGACTGTAAGCATGAATCTATAATTAAACTTTTATCTCATGATCTAAGATTATGTTGAACTAGAACGTAGTTTTACGATCTTTCCACTGACAAAACTAACTAAGCTCGCATGCTCGAGCACAAACGTCAAACACCGTGCTTGTTTTAAATTAAAAGATTATTTACTCATTTATTTATCTATCTATTATTTTACTTATTTATTGATTTTTTGTCTATTTATTTTTTATTTAATTATTTACTATTTTAGTTATTCGTTCATTTATTTAGTATTTTTATTAATATGTTTATTTATAACTTATACTAATTTACACAAGACATGATTGTGCATTGAAAGTATACATATAATATATGTCTACTCTAAACAAACAACATCTGTAATCAATAATATTTGCGACTAATTTTGAGCTCCCTTAAATATTTTACGATTGCATGGATGAATCAGTTTTATCATGTTTTAACTGAAATTACTTTGTCCGTTTAAACGAAATAAAGTTCACCCCTGAATCGGTAGAAATTGACCTTAAAGAGTTTGGATGATAGCCAGCCAATATAATTAACGTGGACGAAAAGGTGAAAAATGATGCTCATCAACATCGGTTTATAATACCTGTATAAATAACTATCTTCACAAACATCTACGTATTTTGAGTTGGCTGTTTTATTGAAATGAAGCCGTCTGCAGTGTTCCGTGTGACATCACTTATTATCAGATATCTTGAATCTGAACACATGAAACGCGTTTTGTGCATTAGAATTATACTATTCTTCGTTTCACTATTGACATTAGAAGAGATGACTGAACCAGATTATCTGTTGCAACAACATACTTTGGAACGCATCTTTTAAGAGAGCACAATTCTAATAAATGACGAAGAGAAACGAGAATAAACGTAGGGTTTTCGAAAATAAAGTACCACAAAAGATTTTCGGAACAAAAAAAGACAAAATTAGCGGAGAATAAAGAAAATTACATAATGAAGAAATACGAGTTGTACGATTCATCTAGAATAATAGAGTAGTAAAATCGCGCAGACTTAAATGGGCGGAGCAATGTAGCATGAATGGGACAGAAAAGAACGTCATATAGGGTATGTACAAGTAGACCAAGTAGTACGAGACCCTTAGGTAGACCGAGACGTAGATGGCAGGATAATATTAAAATCGATCTTGGGGAAATCGGATGCGAAGATACACCGTGGACGGAATTGGTGCAAAACCGGGAGAAATGGCGTTCTTGTGTTAACAAAGCAATGAACTCTCGAGTTCGAAACGTTATATAACAAAAAAACAAACAATGGTAATAAAAAGTAATTGCAATAATGAAGACTTATTTTGCATAAAGAACGCGTATAAGGAGGCTTGAAACGCTGAACAAAACACGTGAAAAAGTATTATCAATAGAACTTTTGGAAATCAACATCACGAAATTATGTAGTGTCATTTGACGTATCACTTTTGTCATTTCGGTTTTGTGCACAAAACAAAACTCAAGTTAAAAATTATAACACCACAGGATCAATGCACCGTTCATAATACACCGACCGATTCATAATAACGATGTAATACAAGGTAAATTTGTTGAATCGTACAATAATTATTAACGCTGCTGATCTCGCTGTCTATGGACAATCGCGTTCATTTATTAATCATCATTCGGTGTTTTGTTATCTTCGAATTCTTCGTAAAATCATTTGTCGGTTGAAACTTTAACGTGAAACCTCAAAATAGTACCAACCAGATTTTGAATTGAAATAAAATTGTATTAAATGCGTGTTCAAATATGGTTTAATATCGCTCATTAGTTGATTTAAATACATAAATACGAGGAGATGCGTAGCAGACAAATGCAAATAAAATGAGATTGTGATTGTGAGCAGTTTGGCGTGAATAACAAATTGTCCTATAGGAAAGCAATAACAGCGAAGACATTATTTAAAAGCTGATGTTCGTTTTGTGTTTTACGTTCCGCGTCCCTGTTGTTAATTAACGGAACGTACAGGAATAATTGTTGCTTAACAATATCAAAGTTAAATTTTCTCGAAACGCATTAATATTAAGCTAAGAGCGTAATACACGTCCGTAATAACAACAATATGTTGTTGGCTTGAAATGGATTTATTGCTCGTAGAATCGCATTCATCTGCGCAATACATTTAACCATAATATTGATTTCGCGGAGGCAGAACAGATCGGAAAATAATTGCATTTTCAGCGATGAATCAGAATTACGTTGATGAGATAGTTGTTCCTAAGATGGAGTTCGCATTGGCATTATATTATACTTTACGCGGGATAATAAAACCGTAGAGACCGAACTCTCGAAAATAACACGAGGCTGATCACATTTTGATATCACCTCCGCCGCTCTTCCCCCTTTTATCTTTCTTCCTCTTGCTGTTTTTTCTTTTTTTTCTTCTTTTTTACATTAAATCAGAACATTGTATAATTCAATCCGAATATTATTCCCTAACACCGGTAAATCGTTACCGAAATAAACCAAATTAGCCAAAGTTTGGAATGCAAAATGTCTGCACAATAATTTCCGTTATAAACAAACTTGGGTTGCAATTGGGCGCATTATAACAGTGGCATCGAGTACGTCGCGCGCATTTTAATTCGAATAAACTTGGAGCACGTATGCGTCGCAAATCACGGCTTCGAAAGAGCAGTGGACGCCGGCGCAGACATCAATACGGCGAGCCACGTCCGAATAACTAGCCGAGGGTCACTAGCCAGCCAGACCAGGACTAGATTTATCCAAGCTTCTCTTAAATTATCACGCGCTGACGAGCCTATAGATCATATCGTTGGGGGCTTCCTGGCTGCGCGATATCTCTCACCGTCGCAAGGAATTCGCGCTTGGAAAGCAGTTTAGCTGGGTATACTTAATCTGGCAGCGCATTAGCATACGAATGGTCGATCGATTCGCAGCTAAGGCTTGGCCGTACGGCTCGCGCTCTTACGAATTTCACCGCGTTAATCATTATTATTGGCATGTTTGGCTATGGCAATTCACCGATGGCTGATTCGCGCGCTCACAAAAATCCAATTGCCAACGAAATAAGCATTTCTCTCAGCTTCGTTCCACAAATATGCGACATCGCACGAAGCATTTCCCTTTCGACTCGGATCCTTTAATGGAAAATGAGTTTGCATAGTTCCACAGAATAAAACTTGTCTTTAAAACGCTGGTCAATTGATGAACGACTCACTACAATTCAATGCGACTTTGCGTACTGATTTGGCTTTATCAAAAAAATCGCCTCAATAAATTTAAATTCGACTGATCAATCGACTGAATTAAATGCGTTTGTTATTTATATTTATTCCCAGCACTCGTCATCATCGTGCTATAATGAATTCGTGATGGATTTGTCTAGGTTCAAGGAAAATCAATTAAGCTTACCAATCCTATCTCAGTATTTTAATGCCTCTTTAATCGTTATATTTAACATTTCAACATTTGTCCAATTACGAATGTTTATCCAGTCAAAAGTAAGTATCGACCAAATTGAGCCCTTTATTAGACTGCCCGTTTGCCTGATGATGTCCCGGTAGTGAATGAGAAGCTTTTAGCCTGATTATTGTCCTGTTCGCCCTGACACAGGTGTAATCAAATTCCAATCAAGCAAATGAATGATCAGTCATTTTTTCTCTGAAAATTCGGTTCTGTTATCATATATTTATTATTTATACTCTCAAGAAACTTCAGAAAGCATCGTACGCCTTTTTCCACGCAGACCGTTTCTTCTACCATTATAATGATCAACGATTAAAAATCGCCATTAGAACAGTCCAATAATGCAAGTGTAATTCGTAAAATTTGTGTAATTCGAAATAGATTTGCACGAATCAATGAATACATGTGTAGAAAGAAACAACCGTTAAATGCATTTGTCATGTATTGAATGAATATAGACAGTTTTAATAATAATAATCAAAACTCAAGTCAAATTTTATAGCATAATTTTAATATTTTCTTGCTATCGTAATTATTATTTTACATTCTTTTTGTGATATCATTTCTACCTTTCACTTCCACTTTTTTTTGAAATCGTATTTGAATTTATTAAAAGTCGTGATAAAAAATTCTCCACGTTCATTTATCATTATTATCAGCATGACACTACATGAATCATTCGAGCAATACATTATTTTATCAACAAATTAATAATTATTATTTTTAACAACTAAAATTATCCTATAACTTCTATTTTATTACTAGAGTAATAGAATGGCAAAATGACAAAGAAGAGACATTTCTGAAATGTATAATCATAATAAAATTTTTCATTCTAAAAACAATTCGCAAATATCAATATTTGATTTTATAAAAGCTCTGTTAACAAATTTTAACATTATACATGTTAATAGAATATATTTTATAAATAATTTGAAAAAATGAGTACTGCGTTAATGTACAATCGTTATTTTATAGCAATCCGTGATGGTTTTTGGCCATTTATCACAAATGCAACAAAATATTATTATTATAAATTATATATAAAAAAAATTGTAATAAACGTAATGGAATATAAAAACATTGTACAAAATTTATTACAGTACAGAAGAAATAAATAACAGCTAATGAAGTTTAACAACGCAATGATTTGTAATGCATTCAACGTTTACGAGAGTGGTTTGATAAGCTTTCCAATTGAAATAAACCACTTTCGAATAATGTGTCAATTTACCTTTCAAAATAATTTCCGCTCAACTATATACACTTATTGAAACTGTGCTCAACCTTTTTTATGCTTTCCGAAAAATAATTTTTATTAAACTTTTTAAAGCACTGATTCGTCTCAACGATCTATTCGTTGGATAAAAATGTCTTTCCACAAAGTCGATTCCTTATGTTTGAAAATAGACAATAGTCTATTTTATATAGTATTATATACTATTAATATCAGACGAATAAAGTGGAGAAAAAAATAATTTGTATAATAATTATTGCAATTTTGCCATTACAGTTTTACTCGAATGAGTGCGTTTCTTAGGTATCCACATTTTTCAACAGTAATGTAACGTCGCAAAAATTCGCTGGGATTTCACTAGTACGTGTTTAAACATTGCTGGAAAATGACCACACGACACCAGTTTTAATCGACCATCAACAAATGCGACAGACATCTTATTGAAAGTTTTTATATATTTCATGAAAAATGACCTTTTTCTGGCATCCAAAATGCTCGACATCATGCGTGCTCGCACGGTCACGAAGTAATTCCGTAAACCATTTGTGAACCATTCCGTGCGATGGAAACGAAATTCCCCATAATACTTTTCAAGCTTTTCTTCAGTTTCATTCGTGGTATTTCCCCACAAGGAGCAGTACTTAAAGAGAATGCGAAACTCATGTTTCTTCATGATCATTTTAATCACACCGATTTATAAAGACTGCCAAAACTTTTCTAGTCCACAGACTGACTTAAAACTTTGTATACACGCTAGTACAAGATGAAACTTGTCTACAGTGAACTGAGACTCGTGATTACAACACCGCCTTATGAGAAGTTACACACGTGTCAATCGAACTCTCGTATGATGATAACAGTGATACAATGTATACGTTTAATTAACTAATAAAAGTACTTCTGAAATATGTTGTCACGTGAAAAAATTTACTTTGTTAACAAGTTGCCATAAAATTGGCTAATTAATTGTAGTATGGCTCTGACAAAGTATATACCACAGGTATAATCACAGAATACCCATAAGCCTGTTGTCATAATATAAGTCATAACTATGTTATGTAACATATATGCAACAAAGATATCATAAATAAAATAATACTGTAAAAAAGATGTTTCTTCAACTTGTTTCGATACATGAAAAAGTCTTCAATAATTTCCATAACTTTACCTCTAAACTATTTTTCGAAACATAAGTTTTTTAATAGACTTTAAATATAATTGTAAAAATACACATTTCAAAAGCAAATGTCTTGCCACAGTTTCAGCTGTTCATTGGCTGACCCGTGGGTTTTATTCAAAAACCACAATCTGTGGCTACGCTGACCTTATTGAGGCAGAATATGTAGTCATTTTTACCTACAAATCAAATTCCAGTGTATTTTTCTACTTAATTTTTATGTACAAATTTTAAATTATATAATTATTTCAAGCAAATTACAATATAAATATAGCGCTTTTATATTTTGAACGATGTATAAAAACAGCCACTTTTGTAAATAATATTATAAATATTTAATAAGTACTTGAAAATGTTACAATTTAAATATTAATGTATTCAGAAGTTCATGAACTTCATAACCTTTTAAGTTTATAATATTCAAAACTATTAAACAATATTAACAATTATTGCTTATCTAAATGTAGATGATTTTTATTCTTGTCAATGATGAATCTAACGTTTATAACTATAAAACTTACGCTTCAAAATACTGTATAAGCTTTAAATGGAAAGTTTAAAATGAATAATATTTCGTAAAACATAAACATAATACTAACATCAGTAGCTATCATAAGTTATAATTAAAGTTTTAAATAATAAAAGAATAAATAGGATATAATGAAATTTTAAATTGGATAAAAAAATTGGATAAAATGAAGTTTTAAATAATAAAAGAATAAATAGAATATAATAAAATTCAGTCAAAATTTGGTTATAAAAAAACTTAAAGCATCTTAGTTTGAAAGCATCAAAGAATGCTAAAAAAGATGTTTAACTGTTGGTAACTAATGTGTTGTATAAAATAACCGATAATCTATTTACATAAACTTATCGTCTACGCGTCCTAATTGACTCAAATTTTCACAATAACGTTATCTAGTGAAGACTACTAGACATCTCAAGTTTCAAAATAAAATCATTTAGATGGTAACTAAGTTTTGTGAAAACAATGCAGAATTAATTAAGATTATATTACTTCTCATTTCTATCACACTTCTTCAAAATATATTATACTTTAAATTGAATGTTGTACTGAATTATCTGGAAAACATTTTGTAATCCATTATATAAATATAAAGGATTACAAAATATAAAAATATGCATGCATGTACATAAAAAATAATAAATTTAACTTTTAAAATAATATTGTAATAAAAGGTTGCTGTGTACATGCCTAATGAATGTGTAAGAACAAATGTAATCACTTTGCATTAAAATAAAACAACGAAATAATATTATGAATTTTACCTTTTTTTCCACGTTGAATAAAAGTAATAATTAATTAATTTTATAGACTAGCGTAGTATGTAACAAATTTACTTTTGTACTCTTTAAAATATTTTAGTTCCTCTTGTACCAATGCTACCTACCAATATCTTACTAACCTGAAAGTAAATTAGAACATAATACCAATGATCTGTTCTTCACATTTTATGAATATCAATTATCTAATTTCATACCAGAGCCTGATTAAATTTCACTTTCTATTATTACCAAGTATCCGTTTGGGACATTATCTAACTAAATATAAAGAGAAATCCGTTCACTAAAGCATTTGCATTCAATAATTGCAATATAATACGTTCGTATTATTCACTTTACTTTATATTAACATGGAATTAATTCGAAGCTAAAAGGGTATGCCACGATGGAGAGACGCATATTGACTAGTTTGCTTGCTAATATCTTCCAGCTATCGAATGGTGAAGCCGCTGAAGAACCATCACTGAATAACGTGGGAAGAGTCCATATATTAATATTTCCCTGTGTACACGCACAAATGCATCTGAAAATATGTGCGTATTTAGTGTAGCATGAATTAACACACAACACACAACAATTTCATGTGTAAAAATTATACACGAATATTGCACTCTTGTGCGCTTTACAAAACAAGTGTACATCTAAACTCAATGCACAATCTTCTGTATGGGTATGTCGAGCGTGGTTATGTGCACTGAAATAGAGTTATCGTGACAAAGTGCACTGTAACGTTGTTCCTTTTGCACAAAGCTCCCC
>JABFOX010001416.1:0-13086 GCA_022817665.1 Axea sp. ZL-2020
TAAATTGTAACATTTTAATCAAACATTAAAAACAAAATAATAATAGTAAATATTTATTACTTATAATATAATAAAATTTATTACATAAGGTCAAAAAGCCACCGACATCTGTGCGTCTAAAGCAGCAATTCACCTAAGCCTTACTGATGAGTTGAAAGGTGAATTACAGAACGAAACATCAACTCTCATTATTTATATATATATATTATGTTATGGTGTTGAAAATGATATATTTGACCGAAGAAACACGATAGTTATTTTTCTAATAGTATGTTATATATGATGACATAGAATCATTAAGCAATAAATGACTTTTTGTAATAAAAATATGTTAAAAATGAAAATACTATTAATTAAACATTTTTCTTTAAATTTATAGTTAGGAATAACTAAGAAAAATCCTACAATAACTAAATTTTAAAAAAATAAGTTCAATTGTGTCTGTTTTTCAAATATTTTTTTTTCTTGCAAACAAATACATTTACGAAAATGTATTTATATTAAAATATTACATATTAAAAATATTACATATTAAAAATATTACATGTTAAAATAGCACTTCTTGTATTATGATTTAATATTTTTTAAACAATTTGTATAATTTGATGCAAATAAACTTTAATAAAATGTCCTAAATTACGAAGCACTCGCAATGAATAACAATTTCAGTGATGTAATAAAAATTGTAGAAACAAAATGCCTTCAAGGATTTAATTTTATGTCTTAATAAATAATAAGTTCACGTGATAAACGTTCATAAAAGTTTTGTATTATATCTTCATCCTTTTATTGTATAAAACGAATACACTTAATTTCTACTTTATGCAACACTACTTCTTCACGCAACCATTCCATTTAAGTAGTAATAAAATAATAATAATAATTTCATTTATTTTTAATGATTGCATGTACTTTTATGTAGAAGTTATTTTTAGTGGCCATTGGTAGTCCTAAATGGTACATTTATATGGTAAAGCTTTCAAATATATACATCTATTGATGCCTTTATTACTTAGAGTTTGGTCCTTATACGTGACAAATACACTCTCATAATACTCTGAGTTATATGTCGTAATTTAGATCAAACGACTTTATTTAATAAAAATGTATTTTTATTTTCATCTTTAATGACTACTTGTACGTGTATTTTATATAAATATAAAAATTCATATGTTAATCAATTTATTATATTAATAATCAATTTATTTTTAAAACAGTTTATTGAAATGTTGATATTATGACATTAATTTATTTCAATTTAAAAAAAATATTGAATTAATTTTAAAAAATGCAGAATATGTGATTTTTAAAAAAAGTTGTTTATGTTTGTATTGATTTGTACAAAACATTTAATTTAAGTTGACAACTCAAAATATCTCGAGAAATAAATATTGTAATGTTTTCAAATGAGGCATTTGCCAGCATGAAAATTACTCTCTTTACAGAAATCACCGCCTGGGTTTGGTACCGGGGACAGCATTGAAACTTCAAATGTGAAAACATTTCATTGATTCTGATTGTGGGTCACAAAATATGTTGATGTCATTTAAATCATTTCATTCCAATTAATCTTTAATAAAACGGAATAATAGGTTAGTTTTTTTTATTTACCACCATTAGATTGAAAGAGAATCAGTGTTTAGATTTCTTAGCGTTTTTCTCTCGATCTAATAGCAGAAAATGGTAACTTTAGTCTACAGGGTGGCTCAGAAAAATGTACTAACAACTTGACTGCTCATAACGAGCTGTTTTTTGAGGTGTAACTAATGTAACAGAATGATAAGAGATAAACTTAGCTTTGAAGAGAGAAAGTTTGTCCTTAAATATTATTGGAAGACCTTTTCACGGAAGTACAAAGAGGGTTCAGAAGGGAGTTGAATAAACCATCACCAACGCACTGGACCATTACTCGCATCAGAACCATCCACAACTTCAACAAGAAACGTTCTGGATGACCACGGACATCCACAAGCTTTGGAAAAGAAGAGCAGGTTTAGGAAGCCCTCATTCGATCTCCACGGAAATCTCTACGACAAACTACTCGGGAGGTATACATCTTGAAAGATAGCGGATATCGCATCTTGAAACGTCTGCACTGGAAAAGCTACATTCCAACACTAATCCATGCTCACAACGAAGATGATCCTGACCACAGAATTCAATTTTGTGAATGGTACCTGGCAAAATGTGCTAAAGATGTAGGGTCTTCAAATAAAATTGTCTGGAGCGATCAGGCCACTTTTATATTACATGGCTCAATTAATCCCCATAATTGCACGTACTGGAGTTCTATAAATCCTCGTGTTATAGTTAAATTGTATTTAAACTTCGAACTTAGAAAACTTAAAATTGGAAACTGAAAGGCAATTTCGTAATATTCCAAATGAACTGTTTCGTGGCATCTGCGAATCTGTTAGTTTGCGTTATAAGCTTTGTCCAGACAAAGCTCATTGTCCAGACAATGACGATCATCAATTCGAACATTTGTGAACACGCTTCTTTAATTACATTTGTTTTCCACAATTCCAGCCTTTAAATTTGTCTCTTTGTTCATAAATAATAATTTTATGTCAATCAAAATGTTAGTACATTATTTTGAGACACCCTGTATTATAACTTTCGAATAAATCATAATTCAAGAAAAATTATTTAAATAAACGAGATATATTTTCTCAAACATAATTCAAATCCGTAATAGAAATTGTCTGTTCCCATTTGAAATTTCAAAGTTGTCCACTTCTCCAAACCGAGGAGGCGATAGAAGAGGAGTAATTTTCACACGGGCAGATGTCTTCCTTGAAAATATTTAAGATTTATTTGAGATTTTTTTCGTACAGTGCTAATTTCTCGGAATATTCTGAGCTGTCAACTTAAAATAAACATCCTTTCCCTACACGTATAATATAAAAAACTGTATTATTTAAAATAATTAAGAAAATTAAATAGCATTAATATAAATGTGTTCTTATATGTACATTTGTACTTTCATATACATTTGCGTATATGAATAACATAAATAATAATTATTGTTTTTTGCATATTTCTTTTACACAATTGCATAAAGTTAACACTTTCAATCCTGAGTTGTATAAATTGCAAATATATATCAAGATTACTTCAACATCAATGAAATTGTAACTGATATTTTAACTCAATTTATAAATTAACAATTTGATGCACACTGCAATAATATTACCTTAATATATCAATAAAACTTTTGTTAAAATAATAATAAAGTAAAAATTTTATAAATTCGTTTTCAAGAATGTATTATAAGTCTTTAAACATAACTTTGTTCTGACAAATAAATTAACGTTATGTTACCCAACAGAATGTTATATAGCAGAAATACTTTCAATTTTCATTTAAATATTTCTCTCAATTGTAAGGAAAATCATTATACTAAATGTTATTTATTATGAATGTGATGAATATACAAACATATAAATGAAGTTAATATTTTCTGTACGATTCGTTTTTAATTAAACTAATACTTTCCTGTTATTTAATGGGTCGTTGTACACGTTATTATATTAAAGGCGGGAATGACGAGTGTATGTATGTCATATTTAATGTAATGACAAATGACTAGAAAATATTAAATAATTGAACCTGTATAAAAATCTTTTTACAATAATATTGAATTAAATTTTTTAATACATATAGACAATACAGAAATTTAAAAGTCACGCATTATTAATTTAATATTTATTATTGTAAAGTAATATTTATATTTAATTAAAAAAATATATATACACGAAAAATAAAATAATAAACATATGATTAAATGTTTAAGTAGCATACAAATGTGTAAATGTATTTAATATTTGAATTTAAATGCATTAACTTATTAATTTTTCGTATATTAAATATATCTAATTTTTCGTATTGAATGTGCATAATAAAGAAATGCATAATGTAAAAAATAGTAATTATTTTTAACAATTTATATTTTGTAACAGTGGCGATTTCCTATCTCTCCATATAAATGAAATTATAGTCTTTTGTTACAAAAACTCTAATTATTCTTACTACAGTACGTGAGATAATTGATTACGCATGATGTGTAATAATATCAGATTGCATTATAATAAACACACTGAATCAGAAACATAATAATTGAATGTTTAACATTTAATCAAATTATCGTTATTTTGCAATAGACAAACATTCGAACAAATTAATTATACACATTTAATACAAAATATATAGTTAATACTTATTGAGTATATATTTTACTAAAAATTCATGTATGTCCAAAAAACAATTACATAAATTAGTATTTTGATGTGTTATACATAACTAAAAAGAAAACTACGCACAAAAAAAGAGTCATCTTGTCTACGACAAAAATTTCTCAGTTTTGAAACTAATAACTTCGTCAAACTATAACATAATGAGTTTTTTTTAATTTCAATATTGAATCTTCAGTTTTAATACTCATATTTGTTTTTCATTTCTACCAATATTTCTAAGTAGTGCTGTATGAAAACTAAAAACACTTTTTTAACAGAGAAATTTAGTAACTTTGCAGATACCCACATCATTGTAAACGTTTATTTGTGGAATTTCTATTTGTAAGGTCTTGTAGAGTGATTCATTTTCTACAAAATCAATAAAAAAGTTGTTACGTTCAATTTTAACAAAGTTACATGAGTTTAAAAGAAAGTCTGTATTTTAAAAGAAATAAAGCCGTTTTTGAATGATTTCATGAACATTGTATACTTTATTCACTGTGTATTTTGCATACGCTCAAAAACGCATTTTTAGTCGAAGTGCAAATTTTTGTCATAACCAAAGTAATTCGCTCTTTTGTGCACTGTGCATTTCGTTTAAAATTAGTTACAAGATTTTTTTGTATAATAATGAAATTATGTTATAATACTAATAATTTACGAATTAAGAAATTAAGGATGAATCTGAAATTTCTAGAAGTAATTCACGAATCTCTCATTTTTAATTTAAAATCATTTATGTAATATAAAAATTGGATATATACGTGTATCTATTTCAGTAAAAGCAGTTTATTCGTCGTTGATCATACTTTGTGCACTCTTCAATATTTTAAAAATATTAATCTAAATGCTCATATTTATTAATTTATTTTATTGTTGATGGTTTATATTTATTTGACCTTATATCAGTTCTGCAAGCCGTATAACAGTAAAACAAAATTCGGAACAAACAGTAAGAATATTTAAAAATACTTTGTGCTGATTTTAAATTCTTCGTACAAAATAAAACTCTTTTAAAATTCAAGTAGCTCAAATGCTACTGAAAATTATTTTATCGTGGAAAAATATCTGTAATATATTAATGTAACAAAGTACTGATAATGATGAATGTCTTTTACGATAGTGTGATTTTTCCCCGTTAAAACATCTTTTCAACTGACTAGATGGGTGAATCAGTAATTTAGGTTGCTGAAATATACATTTGACTTGATTACTGCAAATGTGAAATTACTGGTCTATTCTTTACTGATGACAATTTTAATAAAATGATCCATCTGAAATTACTTCAAAATTAAGTTACAACTTTATTCAAATGATACAATACTCTATATCTAGTTTTGTGATACATTTCTAAAATATTTAACAAGAAATATTTTATTATTTTTTTTTTATTATTCAGAATATTTGCATGTACTTTCATTATAAATTACAATTTTTTAGATGAAGAATTTTTCAAAAAAATAAATAGCATTTTCGTAAGTATGATAAAAGTTCCAGTTTTAGCATTTTCCACCTAAATAATTATCATCCTAAATATTGGACCATTTCTGGACTTTCAAGATACTTTGTATATTTATCATGCATCATCAGTAAATAGAACACATGTTATTAAATGCAAAAATGCAAAATGCAAAAAATGTATATGAAAAGGTTATAAGAATAAATTGAAATTATAATATATATCATGCTAAAATATTTAGCTAATACAATATAAAATAAAATGATTGATATGCAAATGCGTCATGATGATTAATAACCAGCGGTACGATTATTTACAAAGATCTAATAATTATTTTGAATGAAAAGAAGCCTGCCCTACTTTCATTTTTAAAAAGCGTACGGGTATTGAACCCAGTCGAATAGCACAAATCGACATGGATACCGAAAATAGAGGGACACCGCAAAACATTGTCAAACGCGTGTCCGTTGCAGTTGCCCAGTGTTCGATCACGACGTCCGCCCGTACTAAAGTGTCATGAATAATTTATAGAGCATTTTGGACAAACATAGAGGACTACTAATTTGAAATTCCGATTAACATCCCGTTCATCATTATACGCACTGGCTTTATGAAGTAAAAATCATCTCGGCATATCTCATTCATTCAACGAGTTTCATAGAATATTTTGAATAATATATGAATGATTTTCGCCACGCTTTTGTAACTAATGTATTATAATATTCATAGCTTCTATTTCAAGTGTTTATCAATGATCTCAATATTTCATTCCTATTGAACACTAAGAGGACTATACCTCTTTCTATAATCGTTTCACGCACCAATTTCCAAATTATCATTATATTTTCCCTTATTTGTTAAAAAATGCAATTTAATTTAATAAGTTGTTCAACATTTTTAATACCGCTTCAAAAATGGCTATTAAAATATAATTTGTAATATTATAAATTTAACGATTATAATACTAGAATAATATTATGAATAGCATTTTTAAAGTAGCAAATGTTTTATTTTACATAACTCTGATATTTAAAGATAACCTAAATTCAAATTTCAACTGAGTAAACTTAATATATATATAATAATAATAATAATAATAATAATAATAATAATAATAATAATAATAATAATAATAATAATAATATATAACTAATTGTATAAACTACTATATAATATTATAAAGTTTGTTGCAATTATATTGTAATAATACAGTTTATTAGTGAAATTAATTTTCTAAATTAATAATAAAAAAAATTTGAAGTGAGAATTAGTGGAACCGAATTTTTTAACAATTTGTAGTTAATTTAAATACTTTGCATACTTTTATAATACTAAATTATAATGTATATAAAATGTAATACAGACATTTTACATATAGATATTTATAGATATGTAATATAGATATTTTACATTACAATATAGATAATTTGATGTCTTATATTGATAAATTATATTCGTATAAATAATTTATATTATTAATATATATTATAAATACTAAATTTATATAGATTTTATATTGATATAAATAGTATTGATGAATTCAAATAATATTAATCAATATTAGAATAGAATTGAAGTAAATTTAATTACAAACTTTTTTGCAACAAGTCAATAATTTTACTGAAATATTTATTACGACTGATTTTATGTTAATTTTAACTACGTTAATTTAATAATAATAATTGAAGTGATATACTTGCTTTAATAGGATTACAGCAATATAGTTAATTAGTTAATTATACAAATGGTTAGTTAGTCGAATTAAATGTTATTGTTAAATAATTTTAAAAACTAAATTTTCGTTGTTACATAATTTCCTTTACAAATAAAATCATAAAGTTATCTCATTTTTATAGTTATTCATATAACTGACCATTTATTATTATTTTATACAGCAATGTAACAAAATATGCATATTATGTAAAATAAATATAATGTATAAATGTATTACACATACATGTTTAATACGAATTTTGCTGCATATTAATTTAATAATAAAATAATACATAATGAAATAAAAAATTACCAAATTTATATTATCATGAAATATAACAAAATTCTGCATATAATGTTCTGAAATATTAGTATATTTACATGACGTTTTATTTAAATAAAATGTTAACTATTCAATTTTTGAATAACCAAAAATATAACTTTAATGTATACGAAAATACAGTAATAAGATAACTTTAACTGTATGACTTTAAATATAAATGAATTCATACAGCATTTATCTTTAAGTAATTTTCTAAGACATTGTTTAGTAGAAGAAAATTCTCTGTGTTAAAATTACTAATAACTCTTATTACTTTTCTTTATTACAAATTATTAGGTCTATTGAGTCAGAATATATAATCTGGCTAAATATTTTAGTTAGTTTAAACCAATTTTAATTTTTATTCACATTTGCATTAATTTCTCACTTCAGTTAACAATTAGGTTTTAGTTTATACTAGAAACGCTAATAAAGATTTATTAATATACAACACTGATTTCGGTTATGAACAAAGATTTATCTTCTAATATTTTAAAACACTAAATATATCGAAATATTGGTAGAAATGGAGATATTTCAGTGTTATTTTAAATGATGGTAATTGAGTTAAATGCCAAAAAGTAGGATATCTCACAATGTT
Source organism: Axea sp. ZL-2020 (assembly GCA_022817665.1). Lineage (NCBI taxonomy): Eukaryota > Metazoa > Arthropoda > Insecta > Hymenoptera > Scelionidae > Axea > Axea sp. ZL-2020. The sequence continues at coordinate 8,331 of JABFOX010001416.1, forward strand.
TTTGTAAAAGAGAACACATCACTGACATTGCAAACATTTATTATAACTGAACAATTTTCACTTACAATAAGTGATAATCACTCGAGTCAAGTTTATCGTACACCAGAACAGAAAAATTTAAGCAAAAATCACATAAAATAATACTTTTTAAATGCATATTTCAAAGTTTTATTAAATAATAATATATTTAATATGAGCTTAAATTTACATATATAGATCATTTTCAATTTAAATACATAAAAAGCATTCCAATTTTCTTGCATTGCATGATTATTCATAACTCCACAAAAGTTATGCAATATTAACATAAGCCAATATTTATGATGAAGATTTAAGTCTTAACTGAAGAGAAGCTGGGATTTTAATTGTAATTCGTAAACATCTTTCTTGTTGAAAATTAGTACTATCTCATTCCAATATGGAATGTTTCTCGTTTGAATGTAAAGTTTACAATAAAACGTTAATATTTGGGTCTATTTGCACCTCTCTCAATTTTCCATTGTAATCATATTTATCTTTATACAACACCTTAGACCAGTTAATCCCTCTTTCTCAGTGTACCGAATTAGTATTTGCTAGAGATTTTAATCTGTCTTTAATTCGTTGATTTAATAGATCTCCTTTTAAATTATCCTCTGTAGATAATTTCGTTTTAAATTCATATATTACTACTTTAGAAATTATCATTAAGATGCTATCAATTATTTTTATTTGATCCACTTTTGAATTGGTTTTTATGCATTTGATTGATTGTACTTATTCAGTTCAATCATATGTAAATGTATTTTCATTTGACATCGCAACATTTGAGGCACTGCAGGTTTTAGACATTTGGGACCTCTTCTATTTAATATTTTTATGAATGATTTACTTCTAAATATTAAGTTCAATATATATCGATAATACTTATTCTCTACTTATTTACCTGTATAATTAAAAACTTTGAAACTGTTTTTCCAATATACGATTTTGTGTGCAAACTTTCAAAACTTTTAGCAAGTTAAATGTCAAGAGATATTTGTTGCTTCTTCTTGGATTTCATGGAACTGAAGTTCTTATATATTTTTGTTAACCATCGTATAAACAATGTACAAGAAATTTATGTATCACTGAAAGTACGACATGTATCTAGTGCTTATGCATTTAACAGATTATTGCACTATAACGGTCCGTTCTCGGTTTGTCAGATATGTTCGCCCCAGTCAAAGTTTTTAAAATATAAAATCCATTGTTAATATTATTATTATTTATTATAAGAACAATATACTTAAGTCTTGACATGTAAGAGAAAATGATATAAGGGGAAGCGAAAAAAAAAAAAGAAAAAAAGAAAATAAAACAGTACTACATTATGAGATAAAACATAAGTACGGCATGTGAATAAAACGACGTAGTGAGAAAGGAAAACTAATATTAACGATGCTATAAATCAAAAACAATTTTAATGACGCAGGTCGTAGCGATAGTTAAAACCGCGCAGGAGGAAACGGAACATCGCGAGGGAGAAAGCGATGATATAGTTAAGAAATAGAGTATCCTGGTGTATACAGTTATGCAATAATCTGTACGTTATAGAATTACAGAGTTTCTGAAGATTGATAGATGCTTGTTCGAGAAGGTAGTCAGGAACGAGGCACTTGGTCTCGCTGGCATAACCGCTTATGTAGACTCAACGTCAAATGAGAGGAGTCGAGTGTGAAAAAAAGCGCTTAAAGAACGTAGGAAAGAAAGTGTACAGAGTTTTAGCTTATTTCACCAATAGGGTGCTTAAAGAACAAATGGAAGGAATTTTAAAGTGCATGTGTAAGATGCTGCTTCCACTAAATTATTTAACGTAATTGTGGTATCTGAAAAAAATAAGCCATAGTTTTGATCTTCAATTAAAAGTTCAGAATTTGCGTGTGAAAATGTTCAGTTTCCGTACTGTTAATTGTTCAGCAAAAGAATTTATATTATAATATGACGAATAATAATACATTAAACGAATATGATATGTAAACTGTATAATAACATGCACAATAAAAATATAACTTGTTTTATTAATATGTTTTAATACGCAAACTTATTTTTAAAATTTTCGTATTACCATTTTTTGATACATCAAACATACATACCCACCTAGAGTCCATTAAAAATTGATACATCTCAGGTTTTATTTATCATGGCAAGTTTTCCAATGTATTTCATAAACATTATACTATTCTTCTTAAATCTAAAAATCAAACACAAATCAAAATGAAATAAAATCAATTACAATTATGAACTGAAAAATTATAGTTTTACAATAAGCACTAGACCGTTTCATACTTAGCATTCGCTTCTAAATTGTTTATTTGAGAAGTATAATAGAAACGAATCAATTTATATAAGAATAATTTTGTGAATAATTTTTGTATGAATGAATATACGTTGCAGTTTTTATTAATTATCCTTTCATTAGAATATTTAAAACAAAATTAAGTTATTTCAATAAAAACATATTTTTTAAAGTTATTACAACATAAAAATGTAGGTATAATAGCAAAATCATTTCCAAAGTTCTTAAAAAGCTTTCTCAAAGTTCTAAAAGAGCATGATTTCTGAGGAAAAATTGATAAAAATTATTTCAATTATTTTGTGAAAAACATAATTTTATTTAAAGAATATATACCAAATACAATAGAAATACAATAGAAATAGAAAAAAAAAAAACAAACAAACAAATAAAAACAAATAAAAAATATTAAAATAAAAAATGTCAAATAAAATAATTTTCTTTATTTGAAAAGTAATCAACATTGGTACAAATTTTTGTTTAAAGGCATATTTATACATATTTGAAAGTAATTTGATTTAAACGGAATTAATGACAAAAGTATAAACATGGCAATTATTTACAATTACATTATACAAATATTACAATTTAATTGCTTCGATGTTTTGGTTTAAGTTTGATCCCTTATCAAGAAATAAAAGAAATAAAGGATGTTGAAAGCTTAGTTACAACTTCGTATCATTATCATGTCATTTGTATGATAATACCAATGGGATCAAATTTGATCCGAAATATTGAAACAGTTAAAATATACTATGTTTATAATATAACTGTAAATAATTGACATGCCTGTACTTTTAATGTTAATTCTATATAAAAATTATTAAACAGACATTAATTTATATTTATAATTTGATTTAAATGGTTTATTAATTTTATTTAACATCACCAATAAAGTAATTAACATTTTTTTTATTTTTTAAATAACTATGTTTATTCTTTATTTTATATTAATTAATATATTCATTAATGTGTTAATTTGTCTAATCTAAATTTGTATAAATACATGTAATAAGAACCAAGAGAAATAGGTTTTCAAGGTTTTGTTTCGTTACTTTTTGAACCCACCGGTAAAGCTTAAACAAATCTCTGCCTCAGATGTTTTGATGTTCATGGATTCTTGGTCTTGCGTGGACAAAGTAATAAAAGAAGCCTTTTGTAAGAAAAGAATAGTTTAATTGCAGTTACGAATTATGCGTAACTCTCTCAATCCTGAAGCCGTTAAATCGATCGCAGCGACATCTCAGTTTTTAATTGTTCAGTTAATGATGACTTGTAATTTTTTGTCATACCGAAATATATTAATAATCAATATTAATTGAGCATTTTTATCTTGCAAGGAGTTTGTTTTATTACTGTTATGTTATGTAAAGATCTGAAGTCACAAACATCAAGGTGTCTAATACAGTGATTTGCTTAAACTTTATTCATTAATGAAGAATTTAAAATGTAATTACGAAACAATACGCCAATGGTTATTTTCTTCAATACGTATTATAATTGTATTTGTATTTTTTACTTATTTATAAAAGTTTATATTAAACAATTTACATATAAAAGAGTAAAGAAAAGGATATAAGAGTAAAAAAAGAAAAAAAAAATATATATATATATATATAAGTTTAAAGAAGAAAAACTTTTCTTTTGACGATTAAATAACAATCGCAAATATAATTCATCGCGAAAAAAGATAGATTAATGCGCCTCCTGACGTTCATGGAAGGTACTATAGATCGTTGATGTTTAAAATGAACTATCAACCCTACAATATCAAGGTAATTCATTTGTAAATCACATTTTTAAAGCACACATGTTTACAAATGCATTTTTGGTAAGCACTGACTTTCGTCCTTTGAACGGTACTGACTAGTAAATGATACAACACGTTGACTCGTGAATAGAAATGCTTCTTTTCTATACATTATGTATTAACAACCATTAACAAATTACTAATTATGTAATCCACATTGTATCAATATATGATCCAAATATAAATTAAGTGTAACATATAATAACCATTTACTAGTTATACATTTATAGCAATTTATGATGTGTGCAATCCATGTATAATTTATATTTTATATATGAACCGTATCTAATGCATATATGACGTATATGAATCGTACATCAACCACATTGGATGTGTTCATGTTTATGCAAGATTTATATATATCCCATGTATGCTTTATATGAAATTCTATGTGATTATAAATCACAAACATGAGATACATGTTTACCATTTATATATAATACGTATGATCCATGTATGATTTGCATGTGAACTTTTCATAAACCATATGTATACATATATGACATATATGCGTGTCGGATATCATACAATAATATATATTGTTATAGAAAAGATGAAAACAGTTTTCTATTTCATCAAATTGTTGGAAACAAACAGTTGCACATAAATCACACAGGTACTATTTGATCTCA
>JABFOX010001417.1:0-13086 GCA_022817665.1 Axea sp. ZL-2020
AAATACAAGTACTCTTTAACATATATTCTAAATTGCTTTTGTAAAAGTTGTAACCTATGTATTAAAAATGGTCGAAGCATGCCATATCAATTACTACTTTCAAAGAATCATATTACTTAATAGTTGAATTTAAATTATTTAAACTTAGCATTCCATGTATTGCGAATTAACCTACTGGAAAAGAATAACATAGCTATAATTCTAATCTCTTAAAAAAAACGTATGTAATAAGTGTCACAGATCCGATAGAAGCATTAACTGGGTCATTACAATCAATGCTGAAAATTACAGTATTCACACCCGACAAAATATGATTCAATAAAGAAAACGATTGGGACAGTGATTAATATAATTATATAAAAATTTGATCGTTGCCAGATTCTAAGAGAATTGCAACGTTATGATGGCAGCACGCGCTTGCAAATCTTACCGCATAACATTATCGTTCGCGGTAATAATTTAATCCGATTAATCAAGAAAAGGGATCGTCTTTATAACGGCCGGTGTATTTTTGGTAAAACAGATAACCTGTCTCGCGAGTTAATGCGACAGCGAACAAACTCCGTATCAGCGCACGATGCCGAAGAGTCATTTGAACGGGTGTGTAATTTACTAAAAGATAGATCTGTCGGGATGTTAAATACCAACGATAAAAAAGAGGAAGTTGTTGAGACAAAAATTAATGATAAAAGTTGTCTAAATGAGGTTTTTTGTAAAGACATTGAATTGTTGAATATGCAACAATCAGTGGCATTATTTTGGATATTTGACATAAACTTCATTAACCATTGTGTTGAGATGAGGCTATTTATCATTTACGACATCGTATAAATTAACGATCCTTTCAGTGTGTCAATTTTCACACTCTAAGAACTCTTAATATTATTATACAGCGCGCGCTTCTAACAGTAGAAATAACTCAATCGAGCATTCATAACGTCGGTAGTAACAAGCATGGTACTCTGTTTTATTGTGGTTCTTAATCGATGTCGAATCGGAGCATACATTTGCGTGGTTTAAATTCCTATGGCAAAATGACCCAGTCGAAGATTAAATTTAACAAATAATCGGCTCAAACTTTTTTCATTAGATTTAGATTAAGGTGATTATTTAAAGTAGGCAAAAACGTGACCATTTAATTTTTATACAACGATTAAAGTGAATAGGTTTTGAGTAATTGCAATTGAATTTAACATTTCATCATTATTGTTCCTTAAATATATCAAACTTATGAATTTAAGCATAAAAAAAACTTTAAATTAAATTCAGTAGTAAAAAGGCATTGCAATGGAAGTTATACATTAATTAAACCTATATTTTAATTAGAAATAACTTTGCAAAGTAACTAAGTATCTTTTAATTGTGACAGTCATTTGATATGATTTATTAAAATAATGCGTTCTTAAAAAACAACGTTATATATCAGTCGTTAGTCTAGTTCATTAAAGTTCTTAATAAAAAGACGGTTGCATTGAAATAATCGAAAACTGTTATAAATACTTTTAAATGTGAAAAATTAAACAGGTTAAATTCGTTGATTCTCAAATCAAAATTGTTATCAAGAACACTGAATTTTCCCAACTTTTAATTGAAAAAAAGCTTGTAAAGAGTAATGTCTGGCAATTGTTTTATTGTGATTATGAATGTCCCTTTCTGTTTAATTATAAAAAAGACAGTTTTTAAGAATTAATGGAAATTTTCGCAAATAATTATAAAAATATGCAGTACAGTATTCTGAATATGTTTACAATAAAAAAATATCTTTTATGACGAATTAATCCTTTTTTTTTTATTTTTTAGAGAAAAAAATATGAAAATGTATAAAAGTACACTTTTACACTAATTTTCTAATATATCAATGGAATCTTACGAAATAGTGAAACATAAATTCTTAACAGTATTTCAAAATGAATTTATTTACCAAAATATGATAATTAATTATCATATTAATAATAATAAATAAAGTAAAAGAATGGATTAATTTTAAACAATTTGAACTACATTTCTTATCTTTTACAGTACAGATTTTTTTACAGTACAGTACATTACAGAGTATAGAAAAAAATATTGATCTTTTTTTTTAATTTGTATTTGAATTCCAAAAATATTGAAGTTTTGTTTGGAACATTCTTTTCTGCTACGCAAATTTATCAAAATATTTTATGGTTATCAATTGTTTTCTTCACCCTATGCATAAGTTAGATTTGTTTAATTGTAATGACTGTATTAAAAACGTTAAGTGTTTATTGATTTAATGATATACCATTATTATGGCAACAAATGAACAAAATACATTTCATAATATAAAAGTCACACTAACCATTTTGAGAAAACCAAACAAGAGGAAGTTTCAAAAAATTTACATAATTTTATTCTTTTTCAAAATATTCCCCTTTAACATCAATATATTTTTGCATTCGACGAAACCAGTCCTTAAAGCAACGATGACACTCTTCCTGAGACACTTCAGAAACCAGGTTTTTATAATGTTCCTCTGCTTCATCTGATAAGGAAAAAGTGAGTTCACGCGTTCCATCTTTAATTTTTGGAAACAAAAAGAAATCTTAAAGAGGTTAGTTTAGGATTGTACGATGGAAGGTCCATGGTGCCGATCTTCATGGCATCCAGATACTTAGTTGTTAATTTTGCTATATGTGACGATGCGTTGTCATGATGTAAACATGTTCCGTTTTAGAAAAAAAACATTAGCAATTAAGATCTTACCAGTACTTCAAATTCATCGGATTTTTGAAGATGTAGATTTTATTCAAAAATTCCATTCAGCTGCCTAACTTTTCTTTTCAGGATCCTAACAATGAATCTAAGATTCGTTACCAGTAATGATACTTTAAATCAAATTTCATGTGTCGTGTTGGAATTTTTCCAGAGATTTTCTAGAATTGTTCTCTAGTCAAATTCATTTTTTGATGAACACAAAATGAATTATAAGAGCAAATTCATCAATATGCACGACAATTAACTTGCAAAACATTAAAAAAATAGCTGTCAAATATAAACAAATTTCATTTGAATCTATTCTAAAAAATATGTTCTAATTCTACAAACTAGCATCGTCCTTGTAATACTGACGTTAATGAAAATATGAGTTTTATTGTATTAATGATTTAAAATACATTTTAAACGATTTATAAACATGTACGAATAATTAAAATAAACACATATAAATATCGAATAAAAGATATCAAATAATAAACTCTAATTAATGTGGTTTCCTATATTTGTACTAATTGTAACAAAATTTGAATAAGATGACTACGATTTATATTACATAAATTTAACTGGAACATAATATTCATTTTTTTAATTGCATATGTAAATTCATGTAAAATATTCAATAAAATTGTATTTGATCAAATTATCTAAAATTACTCGTATCCAATCTATTAAAATCTCTCACATTTTATAATTAATATTCATTATCTGCTTCCAGTAGCAATCATTTAAATTTCGAATAAATTCTTTTTATTGTTTACTCTCCAACATTCATTGAAATTATATTTCCAGAAATAAGGTATTTTCAAATAATTGTACGTTCCATTAGATCATTTAAAATCTCTATTAGTCAAAGTGCAATTCAAAAAAAAATATAATTCTAAATTGTTTAAAAAATCCTTTAAAAATTGTTATTTTAAGCTTCTATATTTGTAGGTAGTATTATTTTATCGATTATTCAGTTTTTCAAATATAAACTCTATGAAAAATAACAAAAATTGATTTTTTTATTACTTGTGGGAATGTATGGAATATTTTTTAATAACTTTGATCTATTAAAAGAACTAAATTGCTTATATTCAATTGAATAATAAGATTAATTATAAAAAAAAATGAAAAATATTCCGAATAATCTCATTTAATATTTGTATAATATAGATAATATATAAGGGTATCAAATGTCTGGATACAGTAAAATATTTCAGTACACAGTGGATTAAAAAATATGCGTTTAAAATGCTATCCAACGGTATCAAACTTGAACTTCTAACCTCATCTTTTATGGATTTAATGGGAAGAAACCGTAAAATCTAAAATGAGAACTCATTATTTTTGGCCGATTTCGATTGTGCATAAAAAAATATGTAGAATTTATTTAATATCCAAACTTTTTATATACCCTGCATATAAGAATTACAAATCACTTTTAATGTTTTTAATTTTATTAATATCATAAGTATTGTAAATATTAAAAAAAAATGGAATAAGTATTTTAAATAATGATTTAAACAAATAAGAATATCATTAGTACAGTAACAGAAATCATTACAATAAATGTATATATAACACTAAATTTTAAAGTCGATTAAATTTCTTTTATGATTTGAATTTCAAGTTGTATTTGGTATTATAGATAAAAATTGTTATTTTACAACAATTATTTTATTATATTATTCTTTTGAAGTAAACACTTATGCATTATTATTTATATTATGAAAAAAATTCAGATAAGTTTTTTTATTAGATACAAAACATTAGTAAAATACAGCAATTCGTATATTCCATTTCACTGTGTAGCGAACAAATTTTACAGTTAAATTTGCATTTAACTGAGTTTTATAATTTGAATTTGTGTATTTAAAACGATACAGCCTTAAAAAATTCATGCCAATATCAAAAGTAGGATTCGATGCCATGTCTTTTTAATATGAATTAGGTGTGCTCTATCGTTGTATTTTGCAGGACTTTTAATTAATTTGATGATTTTGATCTATCGAATTTTATTTTTAAAACTGAACTTATATATTGATTTGAATTATCAAAGATGGAAATTGTACAGGTCGAAATAGTATTTACATTTTTCCGTTCAAATGACAACATGCATATATTTTCTTTTTGATGTTTGTTTTATGCCGTTTCTATTTTACTTTACGATCATATTTTAAAGACTAGTTTTAACGTATCTCAGTTTTGTCACTGAAATCTTATAATTTATAATTATTTATAAAATATGTATATATTTATAAAGGAATTATTAAGATAGCAATCAATAGTTTGACAAAATAAACTACGTAAACACGATTATAAAACTTTTGTTACACATTTTTTTCAAAGAGAAAAGTATACATATTTCTAAGGTGTCAGATTTTCTGGATTTGACAAGTTCATTTAGAAATCTAGTCTGCAAGAACTTTGTATTTTGATATGACGACGATTGCCTACCACGAGTGGATGGCGCAGTTGGTTTGTCATAACACCTATAATCATTCTTGCTGCAGAATGTGAAATGAAATGATTACATTCGCAATAAATTTAATACATCATATCAAAAAATATAACGAACAGAAACTGTTTCATTTTACTTGTTTTTATTACTTGTCATTTAACTTACTAAATTTAAAGAACTAAAATTGTATAAGATATTAGTGTGTATTGCAATGAAACATTTTATTATAAATGAAACAGTGTATGTGTAACTGCAAAAAGATCAATCTTTTAAAAATAACCTAACACGAAAAAAATATATTCCAAAGAAATGTTCAAACCATTTTATATCTCTAAAATATATTACATACATTACATACATACATACATTGAACAAACGTACAGAAATATATATTAATATTTAATTTATATTGTAAATATATAATTGTGAAATATATGATATCCACAAATATATTTTTTGCCGTACTATAATACAAATGTTTTAAATTAAAATGAAAAATAATATCAGCATAACCCTAAAAGAAAAATTATATGAACAAAAACTAAATGAAGTTTCAATAGTTTCAAATGCTCTATATTTAATTTTTGTATCATTATTTTACTAGCCATTGCGAATCAATCATGGGATTTCATTAAATAATAAATATAACATTAGTTTTTTTATTATATTTCTTTTATTTGATGACAAAGTTTCGATCATTGCACATGATCCTTTTCAAGTCATTAATTTTCAAATTTTAAATATAATATAAATTATTTTTAAAAAAATCTATATTTAAATTAATCTTTTTAATGAAGAAACATTTTTGTTTCAGTTTAAATTAATTTTTTAGCAATTAAATATTACGTTTGATCGTTACAATTAAATAAAAATGTATTAACAGCAATGTGTAAAATAATTCTAAGAAATGTATTTTTATTCGTATAACGTGCTCGAAAAATTAGTGTGGTGCAATTTGTAACAGTTTTTGTAATAAAAATTTAATAAAGAATTTTTGGAATTGTTGTGACAAAATTACATAAAGCGATTATTTTTACGTACTTCTTTTATTAATTAGCTTAAAAATTGTATTAAAAATGAAAATATAAGACTGATTTTTACACTTTATTTTTCATATTTTCTTTGAGTTAATAAAAACAGAAAATTATATTTATACCGCAAAAACATTGTAACTTAAAATATTGAAATGTTTTAATCTATATTATTGTACAGTGCCGAGACAATAACTCATCTTTTTTTTGCCCTGTCATTAATAAGATTTCTGCTCTTTTTGTTTTTGTACGTATAATGATTATAACTTCACTACTTCACACGTAGCGTCACTTAATATTATTTTCATCAAATTTTTATTGTTGTTTTTAACTATAAAAATAAAAGTATTACAAGAAGATACATAAATATTAAATTATTTAGTAAATAGTAAAAAAAATCTGGAATAGTTTTGTATCACTTAATTTAATCTATTATTTAAATGTTAAATATTGGAACAATTAAATATGATTAAAAAATATTAATCATATTTTGTAATATACAAGCAGATTTTGATTTTATCAGTGACAAAGAATAAAAGTCGTAGGAAAACTAATATAACAATAATATGTCTACAAGTTTAATTTAAAATTTAGTTAAACACCTTCATGAATAAAACTACATGAACTTCAAATAACAAAATTCTTTTTGTTGTGTTGCACAATACAATTACAACATTAAATAATTCGTTATTTATAACATCATAATGTGTTCTCAATGTTATTATTAATGTTACTACAAAAATGTGCTTGGTTATATTACAGCTGTATGTGTAAGAATTTTTATCACCCTATCGAATCTCACATTGCTTTAGATAAAATCACAAAATTAATAAAAGTACAAAATTGTAAAATTGATTTTTTATATAAACGAAATAATATGTATTAAAATTGACTAATTCTATTAGTACGTCTAAAATATGAGATATAAGAATATATATTTTAATACAAAAAGTAGTAAAATTAGAAAAGTAAGTAAAAACTTCTTTAATTCGCATATTCATAATTTCAAATAACTTTTTGTAGCAAGATTTATATTCTCATTCAGAATATTCCAAAACTAATCATTAATAAAATTTTTAAATTATAGAAGATTTTTCTTTTCATTTAATCGTCATCAATTCAGTTGACTAAAACGATTTCTTGATTTTTCTTATAAATTAAGTGGATTTTCACAGTAAATTAATTTAAACTGAATATCTCTAAATAAAAACTTCTTATCATTCAAGAAACATTTCTATAATATAAAAGCAACTGCAACGAAAGCGAGTTTATCTTGATTTCGAATTACTCGACTTTTACGACGACATGAAAATTTGGAAACTTAGAGACAGAAACTATCAAAGGATGAGTGCAATAATTTTAAAATGCCTCACGACAATTCAGTATATAAACATGCGATTCGTTAAATTTCAAAAGCATTGTAAAATAATTCTCAGTGATTTTATAACCAATACATGAACATATCTTGTGATAATAAAATTATATGGTTGAACTAATAATAACAATAATATTAGTTGAAATAGCGATAATTTGTAATCCATTTAACATTAATGTTTCGCATGAGCATTAAATTAAGGATAAAAATGAAGTCAACCATAGTTCACGATAACTTCATAATTACATCAGTCGTATTTTTCTATCAATGTAACCGTTATGTTATTTAGTGTTCCGATGGTGGAAAAAATTCATATAATTAAGTTTCAATTGCATTAACAAGAACGCACTTTTTCTGCGCTTTATGTCGCACGTTTATGATTATACATTATCCATTATACTCAGCTTTAAATGTGATGTGAAACAATTTTTAACAGTACATGGTTTATAACTGATGCAAAAGCGAGAAAAAAAAAATTCACTTGACAATAACACAAAAATACGAAATATTGAATTCATTATTTATTTTATAATATGTCCAAGACAAAATATTCAAGTTTCATATTTGTTCACTTAACACCAAAAACAATGAAAATTCCCGCGTAAACATCCATCAGTTTTTTAAATTGTAAATCATTAGTTTAAACAACTTTACGCTAATTTATATATATAAATGAAAAGATCAACTTTCTAAAACTTACTATAAACTTTTTTCTGTTCCACTAAAACCAGTGTTGTAAAGATTAACAGAATTTTTTCTACATTTAAAGTTAAAACAATACATTGTTTTGAAATTGAAAGATTAAACGTGTGTTTAATAATTCCCACTTTGTCAAAAAATGGTAACTTCTAGTTGACTTTGCAATCGAAATAACATAATATCATTGACAACTAATATCCAGTTACTAATATAATTAGACGACGTAGTTCAGCAACTCAAAACGAATACAGAGCCAGCATTAACAATGTGCAACATAGATACATTTCTTTAATTTCAGAATTAGTGATTAAGATTGTTTAGACATTGAATCACTTATTTTATTGCTGTCAAACCAACATATTCAGTTGACGTTGTTAGTAAACTTTGAACGAACGCATTTACAGCACTGACACGTGAAATTAATTTCCCTCTCATGTGTTTATGTTTAACCCATCTGTGGTTACATCATTGGTCAAATGTCTTACTGAGAGAAGACATTAATGATGCTTGTCCCTCGTTAATATAAAAAGTATTTCAAAAATTATAGTTACTAAGAAACTTATATTACCTAACTATAAATTAATGCATTTTATAAGCTTGTTCAGTTTTATATAATTTATTGTAGAATGTATATTCTTTTTAATAGAGAACTGAAATTGTTTTACATATACAGAAATTGGATTCATTGTTTTTTACGTAATTATCAAAAGTATACAATATTGCTGCATTAATAATATGTAACAAATTCTAGTCATACTCTCAAATTAACTTCAGTTTTGAGTCATGTACATGAACTTCTTTTTAGTTGATTAATCTCAAAAATACTTATCTAACTAATTAACAAATAAATATATTTGTTTTATTTGTATTATACATATATAGTGTAAAAAACATTTAATTTCCAATTTTAATAGAAAGTTGTTAAATAATTTATAAAAATATAATACAATTAGAATAAGCTTTTAATTCTTTTTCATTTTAGAACAAAAGGCAAACTGAAGTTAAATTTTGATTTTATTTTGGTTAAAATTTTGTAACAAAGTTATACGATGTATTGATTAATATATATTAGTTTGCAGTGATCAATCGTTAATGTTATTTTATTACAAGCGCTTTTATAGCGTTGTTTAACAACTTTAAATAAATTTAAGTGAACATTTACTTTACAGGATCTCAATTAAGTGTTACGAATAAATAAATGAAAGTAAAGATTTTGATGGCAAATAACAGTGATGAGTAATACTGATAAAAGTCCTCCATTTTTCTATTAATTAGAGATTAGTGGAACTATCACATTATAGAATGATTGCACAGTAACCGCTGCTTTATTTGAACAATTAAGTACGAAAAAGTTCTCGTAATTACTTTTTTAATTAGACAAGCTTTGTTTGATGAGCCAACATCCCTAAGTAAACATGATTTCGTGATTGAACAGTTCTATTTGCTCAATCTTTTCCTTATTAATTCCAATAATTCCGAGTCGGATTCTGATAAACTTTTCATCTCTTACTTCGGCATCTTTATTAATATTCAAAAGTATTCGACTTTGGATCAAATTTAAAAGAAATGTCAGTCGCAAAAATGCAAATATTTTCTCAGTAAAAAAGACGGACGGAAAAAAGAAAATAACTAAAAAAGTTTTCATTTTGTTGATTCAGTATTCGTTTAAGAAAAATTGTGATCATTCAAAATGATTGCTTGTTATTCGTTGCATAAAATAAAATTCAAATGTGATCAGACTAATTTTCTTGGAAAGTTCTCAGGAAGCAATTTACTTTGCTGAGAGACAAAGCACGGTAATATTTCCCATAAAATTTGCTTCATTGTACAAACAGCTGAAGAGAATCGGGGCTTCAAAATTCACGAGTAAAAAGGTCTCATTTGTCGAATCGTCAATGCACGCTATATTTCAACAGCAAGTACGGAGCAACGCGCCCCAACAGAACCAGAGACCAACAATTTCGCCAATCAACGACAAGAAAATGAAGCGACGAATTCGAAGCTCACTCAATCTGCAATTACAATTCGAACTGGAGGCCTAGCGGAGATTTTCGAAGTCAAACGCGGAGATTTTTATTCCTTATTCTCGTCATGCGACGAGACGTCTCATTTTGCGGATGTTTAACTAGATCGTTCATCTATAAATGAACAAATAAGAAAACAGAAACGAGAAAAATATTAAAGTACAAAATGGTATTCCGAACTCTCAGCATCTGGGAAGTGTTGATCATTTTAGTTTATAATAAGTAATAAATAAGCATCGTGCATGATTACAAATGATCTTATATCATATTTTTGAGGTAAATTTATAGTTTTGATAATAAAAGTCAAATTTAATATTTCTACAATAAGATTATTGAAACCGTGTTAATAAAAATTTCCTGTTATACATCACTATGGGCATATTTAAGGAATAAAGACATTTAATTAGTTTATTACGATTCAAATGTTTATAAAAGTACATTTAATACAAAATGTTATAATATAAAAATAATTTTATTATAAGTTTTACAGTAATGCTGACGTAAAATTTCGGTATGCACTATTATGCATGCAAATTATTTATATTTCAGATAAATATGAATTGTAATTATAGTTACAATAATCACAATGATTACGGTTATATGTACACCAATGATCACTAAAATTAAATAACTGTATCAAACGATCTTCTATTCATTCATGGAATATGAATAACAATACCATAAACTGATGAATATTCATGTAACATCGTAAATTGTCTACCATAATCGTAAATTTCATAATCGTTTATGCATAAGTATACATGCTCATTCATATTCATAAATGGAGTAAATTTAAGATCATGCAAGAAATGCAATAGTGTTTATTATATAATAAATGATCTGACATAAATACTAATAAATCATTATTGTATTGATATAATACCTTTAAAACAATATTCAAGTATAAAATTATTATAATTTATATTATACATGAGATATCATTTAAAAATAATTTTCATAAGCAATTAGCAATTTAAATTTTGCAACTGTATTCTACTTTGACAAAATTGATACAATTTCATGAATTAAAATCTGCCAAATAATTGGCACTGTAGTTTTATACTTGTTTAAATGAATTCCGTTTTGCACTAAGATAATTCAGATGCTCTTTAAAAGATTAAGGTATAAAAGGGGAAAAAGTACAGATAGAAGATCTTTCTGAAACTAAATGAGATTTTCATTGAAATTTATCACGAGGAAAAATTAAATATTGTTTATTATAAAATTAAATCATTGTTTAAAATATTATATTATTAACGTAAGTTTGCAATATTATACATTATTAAAATACATTAACGTTTTCGAGTTTTAATTTATAATTAAACATTATTGTTCTGTAATCGTACGGTAATTGAAAGTTGGCAATTATTTATAATACTTTATTTACGAAGGAAATTAACGTAACAAAAAATCACGATAATTCATATTAATTTAAAGTCGCACAATTATGCCCTCTCTTCTTCATTTCGAAGATCATCCTGCAAGATCGGCAACGATCAATCACGCTCATGCTCATTCGAACTCCCACGCGAACGCTCACACCGCGTCACACCCAATCGTATGCGACAATAAATCATGTGGCACAATCACGCAAACTTATGCGCTATCATTTTTTTGCCGTTAAACCGTCTTTCGCCGCCGAAACTAATCCCTCAAAGCCGGTTAAGGCATTTTAGTATTTTAATTAGTTCGTTCGTTCTTTACGATGACCGTTTGTTCTGCCTACTCTTCGACTGCGCTTGATCTCTCGCTCTCCCTCGCTCACTCTCCCCATCTCTCTCATTCGTTGGTTCGTTTCGTTTCTCGCGCGTGCAAATCTCTCCCGTACGATCCTCTTGCCAACCCCTCGAATCGTTTAATCATAATCTAATAACTGGCTGACACAAAAAACGAGCGTCACGAGAATAGCGAGCGCCTGTCCGCCTCGGCTTCGCCTCCCGCGCGCGTGTTTTTTCTCTCCTCGTTTCTCTGCCTCTTGTCCTTCTCATCACAGGCTATGTGTGCGTGCGCGCGCGCACGTGCGTGTTTTACTTATAAGGGAATGTCTTTGAGATGTTATCTATCGAAGACTGCCTGTCAAGCAGTTCGAAAGTTCTTCTTTTCACACTTACATACACGCTCCCTGACATACTGCCTTACGTGTGCTTAAGCCTTTTCTTCTTCTCCTTGGTATTCGTCCGTTCGTCTCCTCGTCGCTTCTTCATCGCACGCTCTTATTTATTAATTTTTTTCCTCCATTATATATTCGTACATGCGGAGCAACGAGTATGCGACCGTCGCGGAAAGAGAACGCGCTTATGCCAAAGCCCTCCTCGTCAGTGGCAAGCGTTTTGAGCTGAACGTGGCAGCTACGAGTGCACTGCGAAAAAACGAACAAACAACTCAAGATATTTTGGAATTACTCGAAAAAGAATGCGCTGAATACTGCCAGGAAAAAGATTTACTGAATATTTATGTACAGACCAAATCAAAATTTAGCCGAGATGCCATCGTTATTTACTGGACACATTTTGGCGGAAAATACCACATTCTTATAAAATGAAAAGCTTTCGCTAAACCATGAATTTTCTGGAAAACGCATATTTTTTTAAATTCAATTAAACATTCCATTTTGTAATGCTGTAAATATTTATTTTAATAATATCGCATATTTAACATGATTTTTATTCATACATACTGTATTAAATTCTTATATTTTCATTATAATTTCGTGTTAGAAAAATATGTACGACGATCCGAAAGTACATAAAATTTTAATAAAATATTCATCTTTCGAAT
>JABFOX010001418.1:0-13083 GCA_022817665.1 Axea sp. ZL-2020
ATTTTATATAATATTTATTATTGACTACATAATGAGAATAATACGGAAAAATGTGAATAAAAAAATATATAATGATATATATTTATTGTTTGTTTATTTTATGTTTATATTTTTTATTTTTTTTTGTATTTTTATTAAATTTCCTTTTTTTTTTTTTTTTTTTTTTTTTTTTTTCTTAATTTCAATTGTATACATTGTTTAATGTTCATAATTATAGGGTAATATATCTAACGTCAGTAGAATTTTTTATGAACATGAACATTTCGTATTTATTTAAAAATAAGTAAACTTATAAAAATTACAATTTTTTAAACGCTTCAAATTCAAACACGTTTCTCCTAAATGAATATTCAAAATATAAATTTGGGTACCATCAAAATATATAAAATTGTTTAAATTCTTAAGAAGCATTGTTCTGCATAAAAAAATAAATGCCAAAAGTTCTCGTATAAATTCCTTTTATTTTTGTTGTACATCTGTATTATTAACCCATTCGCTGCCAAGTCTAAATTATATGAGTGCATGACATCCAACCAAAGACGAGTATACTCGTCCTTGGCAGCGAATGGGTTAATATTATCCAATTGTGTGGATCTGTTCGATTTATTAAACATTTTTGTGGAATGACTTAGAAGTTCCGTTGCATCAAATCAACGGTACTTACATGTTGTGAATGTGAATTATTTATTTGTTTAAACAAATCGATTCCTTTAATTTCTTTGCACAATTGATATCTTGAATTTTTACACAATAAATGAGCAAAATTGCCTACATGAAACAAATTTTCTTATAAAGACAACCTTGTCATAATTGATCTAACTTTATCAATGGGAATAATATCGATAGCATATTTTTAATTCAACCAGTCGAAATTATTCATAATATAATTAATTTAAATTCAAATTTTAATTTTATTTTATACGTTAACCCTATGAATGTTAAATAATTTGTTTTAACAGTTGTCTTGCATTAATCTAATATAAAAATAAATCAATATTAAATTGCTTGATTCAATTCTACGTTTGAAATAAAATTTAATGCTGGGTTACGTAATAAGATTTATAACAGATCTAATTTAGATCTGAGAAATGTTTCTTCATTAGAGAAAAAGACATTAACTTAACTCAATATTGACTTTTTTCGCAATCTTTATTCATCAAATTTTTAGTTAAACGCTAAAATTCTGCAATATTTCAAACATTAGCTCAATCAAAAGCTTACTGTATTGTTTCTGAAATTATGTTTATGGATATACATTGATGCATACTATTACATATACAAGGAAATAAGTTACGTGAAAAGTATCTCTAAATATATGTTGATGCTCTTTTCTAATGTTCTATTGTAATCGGAATGTAAAATTACAACATAATTATAACAATTAAATGGTTAATGAATATTTTCGTAGGTGAAATGCTCCTTTTTTCATTTATGGCAATATTAAATCACAGTTAATTAAATACATTTTTGTGTTTTTTTACACAAATAAGTTAAAAAGAAATTACTAATGAACATCATTTATGGATAAAAGAAGAAAAACCATTCTACATGCATTATTAAATTTAAATAGCTAATTCATTATAATGACATAGTTACAGAGCAGTAATCTACATGTACATTGAGGTATATATATAAGAAAAAAAACACAAAATGGATATTTTGTAACGACTTAACATTTTTGATAAAGGGATAATTAATTTAATATAATATATTAAATTAAATGTGTATATATAATAAATAAAAAGATATATATATATATATATATATATATATATGTATAATCTATAATAAACGGATATAATAAATCTATATAACGAATGCTATTCGTTTTTCATTGCAAATTTGAATCATAAAATATGTAAAATGTCATTTTAAGTTACAAAATAAATGATATTTTGTAATTAGATACATGTTACAATTTCTGTAACTGATATAACTAAAAATGTATTAAAAATGATTTATTTATATCTATTAAAATATTATTTTGTTAATTAATAATCTTTAATATTACCTATTCTTTTACAACAAAAAGGTCATTCTCATACATTTTTCTATTTTTTAAAAATATTTGTTTTAAGCAATTATATTCATGGGCATGCTATAACGCAAAAAACGTGTTTTTTATTTGACCAATACGTAGCACTGCCTTGAGGTCGCCGGCGGATAATACATGTAACTTTTGTTAACCGAATAAGTTCGCACGCCTATTTCACAAGGTTTACAAGAGAAACCTTTCAGCCAATACTGAAATAGCGGAAATTATTACATCAAAATATTGCTATTTACGCACTTCAAGAAAGTTTCACTTGTATCGATTGTAATTTCGGTAAATTTTATATGCTTGATTTCAACATGAAGTATTTGTTGTCGAAAATAGAAATTGTAAGAAAATGGAAAGAAAAATAACGTCTAAGTTTGGCTAGGCGAAAGTTCAGAAACGAAAGTTTTCATTTTCAGGCGTTGACTTCTTTTGCCCGAGTGGCCATTCACGGAAACGCAAACGCATGCAACGACGGATCAGCGAAAACCAAAGTTTTTCAATTATTGAACTTTTAGCATTATATAAACTTCTCATTTATTAACTTCACCACAGAACGCCACGGCGGAGATCATATTATATGACTAATTAGAGAAGATTAATGAGAATGATGAATTTGAATTTCATCAGTCTTGCGCATATTTTTCGTAAAGTTCAACGAGAGCTTTTATTATGTTGTTTTTTTGTACCTTGTTATTATTTTTTTTGTTACTTCTTTTATTACACAACTTTATTTTCAAAACAAAATTATACATGTTTTCAGTCAAATTCAACAGATCCGAATAAAATTGTTTGATTCGTCGTTATGCATTTTAACGAGAAACTGTGATTCTTGTAGAAACAATGTACAATGTGCAAATGAATTGTGCAATTTTAAAACGAAAATATACAAAGCATTTTTACCAATATTAAATATTCAAGTTACTTATTTTTTAGCCTTTCTAAGGCACGAAATTTATTATATAAATACAATGATCTAATTCAGGCACGAAAATTATTCTATACGTATAATGATCCAAATGATGTTATCGAGTTTTTTTTACCAGACGTGCTACGTTTTTATTTTCAGAGGAAGTGTTCAGTTCTAACAAGGCACTGTGGTTCTCTCCAAGTGGCACAAAATTGGTCTTCGGCTACTTTGATGACACCTCCACACCGATAATGAACATTCCTTTTTTTGGTTATCCAGGGAGCTTGACCTTCCAGTATACATCAAGCATACCAATTCATTATCCGAAGGTAAGAACTAGCAATATGACATTCTACATCACAATTTTGGAAAGCTAATTATTTTGATCTACAGCCTCATAAAAATATTCCACATAAAATCGCGCTATAATTTTATCAATTTCATGTACGTGTGTTTGTTTAATACAAATAAAAAACGCATTCTTATTCACTTTGAATCGCCAATTAATAAATTAATCACTATGATTATTAAGAAGAAATGGAATTTATTGATCTATTAAAATAATAAATAAACGCTATAACAAAATACCATGAAATAAACATTAAATTAACTCGAAAGGTGTTTTTTATAAGATACAGTCGACTTTACAAAAATCCTTTATACATTCTAAATTCTAAGTATTGTACTTCAGGTGAAATATCCCACTCAGTTTATTAAAAAGTGCTGCCTCGTGACAATTCTTTGCGAGATATCTGCAATAAAAAAAATAAAAAAAAAAAAAAAGAAGATGACGGCACATTTTACCAAGTTGCGTTAAAGAATCCATTTAAAACGTGCACGATAGATCGTTGTAATAAAATAAAAAAGTATTATTTTATCGCCATTTTTAATTAAACGTCAATATAAAATATAATCAAACCTCGTCGACGTTTAATGCGAAATTTAATTCTAAGTTTTGCAAAATATAATAATGCAAAACTTTACAAGCCATCAAATTAAATTCACCGAGTCTTAATAAATTGTGGGGCATTAACACTAACGTATTTTCATTTCGAGATTCGCTATTTCAAACTTAATCACAATGAAAGATCATCTTTCTCCACGCAGTCACGTATTTCCTTAACGTTTGCTCATAAACTTCGTAATTTCTTTGAGTCTCATCAAAAGGTTAACCAAGCCGCGAAATCGGACGATTCAAATATTGGCACGACTAATTCCAGATGCGACTTAAAAACGTTGATTATCATCACGATGTTTCAGGACCGACATTACAGCTATCGCAGTATATAATTTCCAACATGATTCGTCAGATTAGTCAGAACTTTATTTTGATTAATTATAAAAACTATTCAGTGATTGCAAATATGCTTGGTCTTTAATTAAGTGATAAATATCATTGCAATTATTTGTTTAAATAATATTTATAAATCGAATATTTAATATTTATTACAAAACTGTCATAAAATTATTATTATGAAAATATAATTTAGACATTAGTAAATTAAACTTATTGAAGTGGTCAAAAAACTTGAAAATAAATGGTATTAATTATTTTGTATCTATATTGTAATTTATTCAATGGAATTTTATTTACAACTTTACAATTAGTCGAATCATTAGTATCAAAAAAAATTAATTAATAAATAATGTACAATTATCGAAACGATATTAGCTTACAATAAGTAATATGAGGTTTAACTACGTTCATTAATCGTTTTTTTATGAATGAATCATTTAATTTTATATAATACATTGTATAATGGTTGTTATTTGCCAATTAACTCGATACATCATATAGTTATGACAATCAAATGACATGGAAGCATGCGTATGAAGATTCAAACGGTGCATTTAAACTGCAGATACTAACAAAAAAACCAATAAATAAAGAAATATTAAAGACACAAATACAAAAATGCATTGCAGAAATGAAAAAAGAAATAAAAATAGCATAATGCATTTCCATATATAATTACTAATTGCACGTTTAAAAGCAGATAAATTGCAAGATTAAAAAATCTTATTGGCGTATCGAAACATTCGCTGTAACGGGTTAGATAAAACCAAGTTGCTACGATAAAACCTATTTGCAAAAGTTGGAAATTTTCTAATATGCGATGGGAGTTCAAATAAATAACCTTGTGCTCAAAAGAATGGATGAATTTCTAAGACCATTGATAGTTTGAAATACAAATATAAAATCCAATAAGAAACGTCTACTTCTCTATTCGAGATATTGCATTATGTAATCTGTACATCAAATTCGGAAGAAATTTAGGTTGAACTGGTTGCAGTTTATCAATATCTGAATTCACATTGCAAATATTCCACAATAAACGACAAATAATTAAAATTATAATTTTAAAAGGGAAATCAATAAAAAAATGAACAAGGCTAAATTAAACGGAGTTTTAAAAATGTTTGTTCTTACCCAATTTTTCCAAATAGTTCCCTTTTGCTGAGTTTTCATTTGTTACCATTACGCAAAGATTTTATTTGTACTTATTAACTGCTGACTTCTCGGTACTTGCCCAAATTGTCAAACTCATTCGTATAATATGATAATTTAATTTTTTTAATATGTTATTGTTCTTCGCTTACATTCTTGTACAAGAAAAAAAGTTACTGTGAAAGTGAAAATGATTGAAGTAGGCTGTCCCTCCATTCTGCAGAACCAATAGCTATCTGTGAAAATAATGAATATAAGTGAAGTAGAACATGAGTTTTGACAACGTTTGAATCAGTTAAGAAAAATGCTCTCTTTTTAAGTTATGCAACTCTGATTGATTTGTCAGAAGCAAGGTGTAAAAAAGACACTTCATTTATAAATTGAGAAAGAAATTGCCCGATCGAAAATAATAGTTTAGGGCCAAATATAGAAAAGTGAAATTTAAATATTTGTAAAGAAGCAGCAACATATTTTCTTGGGATGAAAAGGTTAGACGTTGGTTAACCAAGCTCAAAATTTCTCAAGAGTACAGGTTGTGTGAGCAATTAATAGCACAGAAGAAATAGAATGTCGAATTCATAAATAATTACTAACAACACATATAATTGATGCACTACCTTTTTATTCATGCATAACATGCATCTGTTATTTTGTGCAGCATATGATCTTTGGTCATATATTACGGTTAAATTTAGAGAAAAAAAAATAACAAACATATATTGTAATATCGTTATTAAATGTGTATTAAATCATGCATTTTTCAATTTTTTATCGAAATGCAATTAACTTTAAATATAGAAATGACTGTAATCAGATGTAGCTTTTGTTAATTACACCAAATAATTATGACATAATCATATTATCGACTTGCATTTCCGGAACATAGCAAGGAAATTATATATCAACGTTTCGTTTCACAATTTATCTTTTATCGTTAAAAAGTTGATTGTTTAAAAAAATTAATAATTATTTCATACCGAAGAATCAAAATACTGATTCAGAAAGATGATTTTGAATGTGTTAAATTTCAGTAATAAAGCTAAATTTAAGAACAACTACTAGGTAAAAAAGAATATAAGATATTATTAAATATTTATTGTAAAAGAGAACCACAATAGATACATAAGTAGTAAAAAAATATAACACAATTGTCTATTATACAATCTGTCAGTGTTGTCTGTAATTGTCATTGAGTTAAGCTTTTTTCATTTTGTGTTATAATATATTAATATAATATAAAATTATATGAATATTATATATTAATTATATAATATTATTATATAATTAATATAATAAATTATATTAATATCAGATATTAGTATAGTTTTATTACATATAAATAAATATTCTGGTTTGTTGCCATGATTTCGCTCTTTTAATACGTTAACGATACACTTTTTTTAATATTTCATTTATAACTTCAAATTCGTTTATTCCAACCTGGAAAGTGAGTATTGAAACCTTCTTCATTTACAAAGAGTTATAAAATACAAAATCTTTATAGTCAATAAATTACTTAATTCATATTAAGGCAATTGCATAACGCACTAATCTACTACCAATTATCGGTTGAAAAATCACCTTTGAAAAATGTTT
Organism: Axea sp. ZL-2020; assembly: GCA_022817665.1. Classification (NCBI taxonomy): domain Eukaryota; kingdom Metazoa; phylum Arthropoda; class Insecta; order Hymenoptera; family Scelionidae; genus Axea; species Axea sp. ZL-2020. Next base: position 6,994 of record JABFOX010001418.1, read on the forward strand.
TATTGATTATGAAGTATAATAAACTTGTCTGTATAACACCACTTTCTTACTAATGTAATTATTTTTATTTGTACAGACATTATAGTCAAAAATTGTGCAAAAAATAGGATGCACGATTTTTTACGTTATACAAGCATTTTCCAATAATACGTTTCAGTATATTTTATTGTTATTATATAGAGTTATAAATTATAAGTTATAATAATTAGCTGAATATGTATATCAACAAATTGAAACAATATTCAAAAGTTTTATATGTCATTTTTATGAGATGAGTAATCTTCTTCAACTATTTTCTATCGTTTATTTGGTGTGTATATATATACAGTATAATTGTTGAAGAAGATTATTTATCCTATCAAAATGACGTACATAAAACTAACTGAATCAACGGATTAAAAAACTGAAGTGATAACATTTTAAAAAATATAAAATACACATAGGACATCATATTTGACCATAGAACAATCAATGACCGATCATCAAATAAACATTGAATGACGTCTACCGGTTATCGGTCTATGTTAGTAGTGTTGACGAATTCAGTATTAATATTAAAATTACATCGGTCAATGAACAATGTTCAATCAGTCTACAACTTATGATTCATTTACGTTATGATAATCAATTATAACTATTTAGTATTTAAAACTATAAATAAAACACAGGTGAACTTATATTTTCTGCACACAATCAATAATAGTGAAATTAAATTATCGACATGTTTTCTTATTCAACAAGATTTCTTATTCAATACTTTGAATAAGAAATATATATAAAGATATACCGACGTATTTATTCATATTTGACTCTTGCTTTATTTCTTCCTGTAATGAAAAACGTGATGACTCGGGCACCCGACAATTCGCAAGGTGCCAATGTTGCGGAGTTCGACAACAGATGAATGAAGACAATTTCTGGCGAAGCTAAATGAAATGTTTCATTTAAATAAGTCATTGTTCAAATACTTCTTTTTATATAAAATACCTTCTAGCTAAAAGAAAAAACATCCACATCATACGTTTTATATGTGCACGTGTGACATTTATTTTTTGTCAATGACCGTAAAATCACTGGCGAACAGAATCGCTCGAGCTTCGGTTTCCAAATCATTGGCGAACCATCGGCAAAACGATTGGCCCGTGCACGCTTGGCAAAATTTATTTCAACCGATCGAAAATAAACTTGTACCATACAAGTGCCTTTTGTTTCTTTCTACGTGACTTATTTTCAAACCGAGTTTCGAAAAATATTGGTACAAAACACGATATTTCCAATGTTCTTTTTGCACCGTTTAATTCACAAACACATTTACGTGACTTATTAATGATTATACATATTATCTTAGTTACGAAGATACCTCTGAATACAACAGACAAACACACCTAGTTACAACTTTTAGCTCAAGTCACAATAATGTTGTTTGCAAGATACGAACGTTTCACCGTCATATTTTGTAGCATAATGCGCGCACATAAACAATGCTTTAACGAAATTTCATAGTCTAATTTTGCGTTGACTCGCTGCTGTACTATTGTTACGAATTACAACAGTAAAAGCCGTGCCACGGATTGCCATCAATAATCGCCATCGTTTGACTCGATTACACTTTGTTCAATGCGAACAATAATTCTGCTTAGTCAACATTCCTAGTTACTAATTGTAACTATTGTTCCGATCATAATTTAATAACCAACATTTCCTGTTTATTTTAATAAACATTTTCTCGACAAGCTTAAAATTCAACGCAAAACAAAATTATTTTTTCATTTTATATTCATGCTCATCATTTTTTTGTTCTCTGTATCAAATGCATAAAGCCACTTAATGCGGAGTTTGTCTGTGCAAAAAAAAAAAAAAAAAAAAAAAATAAAATAAATAATGAATAAATAAAAATAAAAAACCCATCGACCATAAAATTAATTAATAAATAAATTAAAAAAAAAATATATTTTTATTTTTTATTGAATATTTTTTTTTATTTTCTTTTTAAAAAAATTAATTTTTTTTTTTTAATATTTTTTTTTATTTTTTTTTTTTTTTTTTTTTTTTTTTTTTGTAATGCATCGAAATATTATTCTACTTTAAAATTTACTTTTTTGCGACAATGAGACATGTTCATAAAATTTCAGATTTGTAAATTGTACTTTCAACACACTGTTTAAATGAGTAAACAATGAAAGTGCACGGTAAAAAAGAATAAGAAAATATAGCGTACTTTAAGAATGTTCCAAGCGATAGATTATTTATACGAAGAGAAATAATGCAGCAGTTTTTACTCAATTATCTTTAGAAATAAAATATCCAGGGAAGTTATTGGATTAGAACTGGGTTAAAAGTTTGATATTTTTTCAAATAACGAGTTAACGAACGAGAAATATTCTATTGAGTATAATTAAATTATACAAGATTTTTATATCTCGTATAATCAATCGAGAATAGATATAACGAAACAAGATTATAAATTAATTTAAATTTATTTCATGGTTTAAATCGTGATAAATTGAAGATTAACTTTTTAAGTGGAATATTATAAAATAAAATAACGGATTGATGTCAGTTTAAGTTGAGAGAAAGATTTATTAATTAAAAAATACGAATTAATTTATGAAAGTGTAATATGCTAGAAATAAAGTTATTGAACAAAAGCATTCAAATTTATATTTTGACAATCACATTTTCTTTAATTATAGTCTATTCGTACTGATTATTTAAGTAATTATATACGCGTCGATCAAATAAATATAATTTTTTAATACTTAATTCATAAAAATAACCCAAGTGACATAAACACATGGAGTAATTTTTAAATTAAGGAATATTTCATTTTTATTTGGCAATACATTGTACTGTATTTTTAAAAGCAATAAGTGGTTATTATTTTTAAATGTTTAATATCGTCATTATATTATTTAGAAAAAAAATGTGTAAGTAAAATACAATTCTTTTTGACAAAGGGATTTTATTTACATCATCCAAATTCTTTAATATTCTTTTCTAAAAAAAATTTCATCCGTGTTAAAAAGATTCGATTTCTTTCAACGCAACTCTTTTTAAAAATATACATAGCATTACTGTTATTAGAAACGAAATCAACATAACTTGCGTTTAAATTCAAATGGATACGCAAATAATTTATTTACGGACAAATATACATTTATGTACACATGCACAATTTCTATATTTAAAAATATTAAGCTGACGTCAACGAAGCTGATTTAAAATTGGCATTGATCAGTGAAGCATCGATGATGTCAACTAGTTGGTTTGCAAATTACTGTTGGTAACTTTTATCGAAACAATATGAAATACTAGCGTCAAATAAACCTCAACTTGCGATTTCAAACCATTGTTGATAACTAACAAAAATCAACGCTGATCTCGATAATTCGTCGATAATTGAAATCAATTCGATAATGTCAGCTGATCCACGCAAAAGTTGATGACGATGAGATCACTCAACATTTGTCTTTAACCGGAATTGTTGAACGGTGATCATGTAAATTTATTCGAATCTAGTTCAATGTCAGTATAATGTTGTTGCACTAAAGTGATAATCATGATAATGTTAGTAAAGGGTTGTATCTCAAGTATATTCATTGATATAGTATTGCCATAATCACGATGTATGTTATTAGTAAGCATTGTATCAATGTTGTTATGTATACAATTACCGATGCCATAACGACATTGTTACCTAACAATGGCTTTCGACTTCAATGTAGCATTAATACAGTGTTCTTAATCAACCTTATTGATTGGCATATTGTTGTCATAACGTGATATTCAAAGTTAGTAATGAATAACGTTGACAGACAATAATACCTTTCATTTAAATAAAGGCAAAACGCAACTCAATAAATAGCTCATTTAGCTTAAGTGCATAGAACGCGATTTATAAGTTGTTGAATTAGATTTCAAAACCTAGATCGGACAAATTATTTTTGTGTTAAATAATTAACGTAATAATTAATGTGTATACTTTTAAAATGAAGGCATTTAATGTTAGGAATATTATTTATTTTTTTAGTGTTGATACTTCACATCAATAATGTCTCTAATGACTGATCAATATTGTTCAACAACGTCTGTTTATATTGCATGACTTTGCTCTGATATTCGTTTTAATGCTGTTTCAACAAAAGACACAATTTGTTGAAAAAAATTAAATTGACAGAATGAAAGTCGCAATATAATGCAAATTCCCGTTTACTTTTCAAATACTTGGAATATTGCATTATGTATAAAAGGTTATTAGTTATTTTGAGTTATATGTTACAATTAGCTACAATCAGTACGCTTCTGTATCCAAAAGAATTGAACAATAAAACTTCGTGTTATTTTTAATATAAAATATTTCTGTGTGCTCCAGTTTTAATTCCTTTTTATTTCACTATTTTATATAGGTCGTTTTAATATTTGTTATTCAACGCGCATAAATGTATATTTAAACAATATTTAAATTGAATAAAATATACATAAAAGGCATTTATTATATAAGAAAAACTCACTATAATACATTAAATGCATTTCAAATTTGCATTAAATTATTGATTACAAAATATTTATGCGCTAAAATGCGCTAAAAAACGCTAATTTTCTTATTAAAGAAATGTTTGAAATATTACTTTCAACGTAAACATATTTTGTTAATTTAGAGATGTGAATATAAATGCTACAAATAATAGTGTGATTAGTTTCCTGTTATTCAGATATTTATTTATTGTTGGATTTCTTTATTAGTGTATCATATCTAAATAATTAACTATATTACGAGGTCACTGCAACATAGTGCTTCTATATTTAATAATTTAAATATACGTATTTTATATATGCAGTAAAGAAATTAGGGTTGCGTGAATTCACTGCCGATTTGTCTTTCGATATAATGATAATGACCTGCCATCCTAAGGTGATGTAAAAATTATAATCATTATTATAGCAGAATTATTGAATTTTATGCGCCACAAGAAAATAAAACAAATATTTTAAATATTAATTATTAATTAAAAAGTTATCAATATTATTTAAATATGAAACGCAAATCTAAACTTAGCATGTACATTAAATTCATTTGTTTTGACATTATTTTATTATACGATGACACAACCAATAATTGTTAATATGTCTAAATTTTCAAAGTAAATGTTATAATAATTATTTTCACATTTCTGAGTTAAACATTATTTTTAACGTAGAATTTAATTTTTTTAAATTTCTTGTTATTTTAGAAGATAACTATTTTTATTCAAAAAGACTGATTTTTAACAAAATAAAAAAAAGTGATTGTTACATCTAGATATGTATGACAATATTAGATATTATTAGTAAAATGTTGATTTAAAGATAGTTGCTTTGATATTACCGACGATTAGAAGACTTCGATTTTCCACATAGGATGTATGTGGATATTTTAGTTTCAAGAGTTTTCAATGAAGGTATTTATTTTTCATCAAATTGAAATTAAAAGAATTTAAATTGTGTGTAGAAAGCTTTCTTAGCTCAGAAATATGGAAATAACAAGCATTATATTTATTTGTAATATTTCGATATTTGTACCACCATATATTAAATTTATATTTGTTAAGAATACAAGACATATATTTTTTATGCATATTTTATGCATATTTTATGCGTTGTTACACACTGTAATTTTTTAATTGCGTAATACCTACATGTAAAAGATTGTATATATACTTCGACAAACCAAAATGTTGAAATCCAAGATATGTAACAACAATGCCAAAAATACCAAAATTCCTGCATCTTCCTCTTCCACTAACTTTTAGGGTTTAACCCCGACATTCCAAGGGCTTTATTATTTAGCAATCAGGAATTCTCAGATTTAGTTCAGAATTTATGAGTGAATTCACAATGAAATAAAAGAGAATTTTGAAATATTAAATTAGAATCATATTTTTATAAGATTTCATTAAAAAGATGAAAAAAATCAATAACAGTGTTCAATCATGATCAATTTTGATTGTTAAAATGAACAATTTTCAAACATTTTTTTAATTATTTTTGTTTTTATTTTTGTATGATTGTTTTATTTATTTTGTTTTTTTTTTTTGTATACTTAATTTAGGT
>JABFOX010001419.1:0-13076 GCA_022817665.1 Axea sp. ZL-2020
GGGGAGCCGGGAGACCCAAGGCAAAAATCAGCAGGGACAGTCACGGGGAAGTAGAAGTCAGCCTGACGAAGAATCACTTGAGACCTTGGGCGGGAACCCAGGGCCGATGCGGCAATGGGCAGGGCCAGGAATACGCCGAGGAATTCTTTCTCGGGTATTGGAGGGACGGGAAATGGCACCAGTACAAAAATTTGAAAGGGAGCAGGGTAAGACGTCGTTTGCATAAAAGACTTCGCGTTTGCCCAATCAGAGTAACGAACCGACACTGCGAACCCTCGTGAAGATCTGTTCGAACTCTAACCGTTGCACTTCAGCGTGCATTTTTTTCGTTTTTGTTTCAGTCGAATATTAATTTAATAACACCAATCGTTCACTTTTCATTGATTTAAGAAAGAAATCGTAGGAAAGTGTGTGTCGGATCTGTTCAGATTATGCTGCATAAAACATGCATTTTTTCATCCAAATGTATCTGTAATTTTGATGCGGGGTTTAACAGCGCGCCTGGCGCTTTGTCTCGCGTCCGGTTTCACGTAGATGCTCTTCTTCAATGAAGCATATTCTGTTAAAAATGTTTATGCACCATCTTCTATAACATTTTATGTTCGGATGTGATACATAAAATGTTACGCTGGATCGTACAAGGGAAGAAATGTATTGCACCAGTATTGGAAACAACTTTAAATTTATATTGTGCAGTATTCCGTATTCCAGTTACACTGGAGCAGAATACGATGTAAATTGTTCATTATTTTGAGTCAGTAATAACTAATCAAATAATTAATAACGTACTTTTTTGATATCGATGAGCAACTGTAGTAAAAAAACCTGTATGACATGTAGAAATATAATTAAAACGTTGATATGCAGTGCAATAAATTTTATGTAATTTACAAAATATAAAATTATAAAGATGCAATCTGTCGTATGGAAATTTCGTTGGTTGCATTCTACATTTCTTCATATTAAATTATATTTTGAATGCATTCCTCCTTTGCATACGCAAAATATTTGTCAACATTTTAATCTACAAATTATTTTTGGTGGACAGAATTTCAGAACGTTTGTAAATATTGAATTACGATCACTGCAGAGATCGAAATATTCCGCGTGTAATTTGTCCGGATTTTTTACACCTAATATCATTTAAAAATATATTTATACTGACAATTTCATATTTCGTAGGAAAAATACGTATGGGATTCGTAAAACGCAAATGCCGTACATGTTTTAAAAAGCGGGAAATATTTTACTTTATGCCGCGTTTTAACCAAAGGGTAATCACATTTTGACTACGTTTCCCTACGTGATCTGAAGTTATAACTCGGAATTTAATGCGCGGACGTTTTGAAATGTTTTCATTGACAACGCTTTTCCTAATTACAAAAAAAAATGGTGCATTTAATGTGCACTTTTGCGACACGAAATAAATAATAGTTGCGAAAGTCATTTTTCCATCGCATCAACAATATTTCAATGATCGCAATTTTTATTCAATTTCATTCGTTTCATCTTAAATTCATTTCTCGCGTCTTAACAGATTTCTATAAATTTTTATTAACTTTCGCACGAAGAACATATTCGAGGAAGAATAAATTCAAATGCGCTATAACTAGAAATAAAGCATATTTGTTGTGAAGCAAATCCGCTTAAAATAAGTGGATTTTGAAAGTTTTTACAGCATGTATACATTTCAAACATATTCTTACAACAACAACACAATTCCTCTTAGAAAAATAGATTTCTTTTACGTGCAAATAAAACGTGTTTTAACTGATTAAAATCTACACCCACTAATAACATTTTAAAGTAATCGAAACTAGATTATACAGTCATCAATTTAATACTTTGCGTTTCTCTTCTTTAACGTTGTCGAATTAAGAAGTGTTTATTCCAAGCATTGTTCAAACTTCAATGCGCAAATGTCAAAATAATCCGAGTTAGAAGCAATTTTTAATTCGGGATTAAAGAATGCACGCTAATTAAATGACATCGAAATATCAATTAAATTGATTAAAAGTGAAACGAAAACGCGGTATCGAGTCTATGACTTTTTCCCCGCTGCGACTCGATTATGTATTTTGGTGTTAATGAAGATGTACAGTAGAATGAAACGTGTCTTTCAGGTGTTGCGAGGTAACAGTAATACATATCTAGTGGTAAAGCAGAAGTTGGAGTTGCCATTCGTGGCAAGCAGGGTGCGATTCGTCCCTTACAGTCAACACCCTCGCACAGTCTGCATGAGGGTAGAAATTTATGGATGCGTCTGGGAGCGTAAGTGGAAATCTGTCTACGCGGCACTGACTTTTGCATTTGCATTTGTTCTTACCAAAGAACGATCGCGCTCGAGCACAGCAATGGGATAAGGGTTTGCGAGATAAAAAAAAAAAAAAAAAATTAGAAGAAGAACGAAGAACATTTTCATTCAATGTAGACAACCCCCCGGTCTATTCTCGTGCACGATATTTCACTCCAGGTTACCTGTTATAATGCCACGTTCTTATAGCGCATTATAATTCCCATCATTGTTTGCTGTAATGACATTCAATAAAATGCACTAAGACAGACAATGCGCCGTTTAAACCATTCGATTCTTCAACTACGCGGAAGATTTTTCTCAGTTTATTAATCTTTAATGTGAAATTAATAATGTGCAGTAATTTTCTTTTTGTAATTGTATAATAAAAGATGCATTTTCAGAATGGTTTAAATCTATTATGAACGTTGAATTTATTGAGTTGAAAAATAAAAGTGAGATAGTTAAAAAATGCAATTCTACAACTTTATTGACAATTCGTTACAAATATATTTTCGTTGTTTTAGATACGAACAATAGTACTCTTCAAATAATATACAATATGTTTCATATAATTTAATTAGCGATACAATAAAAAGTAAAGATAATAAAACAAAATATTTTGTTATTCTTATTCCGATCAGTAAAACTGATTCAATGAAAAAATTTTATTACTTCACTTTAATTTGTACAATTTACAATAAACACTTGAATACTTTTATTCATGAAAAATCTTACTTTATATAACTGTATTTGTTTCATCTTTCTAATATGGATTAATTTAGCAAGTGTTATTCATTAATTACATTTCAAAATATGCTCTTCTAAATTAATGCTACTAAAAGAATAATAATCTTGTTTAATATAGTATAATAAAAAAGATTTTGGAATTAAATATTTAATTAAACACAATTTATTTTAAGTATTTTTTACATTCAAATAAAACAATGATTTATATGTTGTTATTTTATTTTTTTTTATTTCTAGATATATTTATTTTGTAATACGGTGATTTATAGAGTAACATTCTAATTAGTGTATATTTCGATTACCATTTTAATAATATGTACTCTTTACATTTGAAAAATAAATAAATCAGTCAATAAATAAATACGTGAATAAATAAATTAGTAAATAAATAAATGAACAAATGAATAGATAAATAAATAAATAAATAAATAAATAAATAAAATCAGTATTAGTTGTTGCTAAATGCAAAAAATTACAATTGTTAATATTTTCTTGTATTTATGTACACACATAAAATTATCGTATTGAACATTAAATAAGACAGACTACATTTAAATGATGATTCTGAAACCATTAAAAAATCATCATGACTGTAAGAAGTCTTTGCAAAGACATAAAAAGAAATATGAAGCTGCTTCGAAGTAGGTAGAAGAATCGCTTGATTATGTTTGAAAGAGACAGATTTTTCTTTTGTTCTAATTACAGTATTGAAATAGGGTATTGTTGCAAGGTAAAACTCATTATTACTATGAGAACGTTGAAAGTTGAAATATTTTCAAGTTATTACATAGAAAATATTATTGAACATTTCAAACGCATTTTTCTTAAAATACAATTTTTTAACCTGTCGGATTTTAATTTGGTGTAAATTTTGTAAGGTAAAACTTGATTGATTATTTTAATTCTTGTTCTAGATTATTTAAAATTATTTTCACTATAGTGTAACGTAGGATATTTTGATGTTACAATTTTTAGATTTTTTATAAGCAGTTTATGATTTCCACTACTTATATTAACTTTTAATATTAAGAGAACACCATATTACCATCATATGACTATTTTACATACTAATTTTGACATATATATGATTATTTTCATAAATTGTATTTATTTAAAATGAGAAAGTCCACTAAATAAAATATGCCAATAGCTATAATTAGAATCAAATCTGTTCATATCTTATCGGAATATTTTATTTCTAATCTATAACTTCTACTAAATATCAAAATTGAAAACATTCTTTCCATTTGTTCCTGATTATAATCCATAACAACACTTTATCAACCTTTGATGTTTAAAATTAATATTTAAATGTTGTCTGCAAACCTAGCATTAGATAATTAAAGAATATCACATTTTGGATTAACTTGGGTTCGACTCCCATTGCGTACGTTAACTTGACATTCTTTATGAACGATAGCTTTAAAGAAATAAGTCAAATATGATCATTAAAAAAACAAATATTAACGAATAGTAATAAGCTTTTGAAAAACGTGTGTAATTGGACTAGAACAATAAAGTCTTATTATAATAACTATTATAACAAGAAAAAAACAATTAATTATTAATAGTGCAGTTTTTATGCGCATCATCTCTGATAGATTACGCTAACGACAATTGTTTTTTATGCTCAATTTATTCAAATTCATCCAAATAAATGCACGTTAATCTATTAGTCTTTTAAACGACAACGTTACGTGCATCCAAATTTAATTTCTAATTATTTTTATGTTCTTTAATTCTGCTTTTCAGGCTCTTTATTCTTTGAATTAATAATATTTTTTGAAGTTATATGTTATACTTAATTTTAAAAATATCTTTATTTAATACTTTTTATGACTTATTGCAAGTTGAAATTAATAATTAATATCTAATTCTATCGATAATGCAACGTATAACAAATTTATTTAAATTTAAATATTTTTATATAATATCCTGATGATAATCACTTCATTTGAACCGTACCAATTTATATTTATATAATTCTCTTCGTGCTATTATTTATTGTTCTTATAATTCTATCAATTTTATTTTTATTTCATACTTTGTATCACAGTGTATGTTTTTATATTTTTTGTTGTTTGTTACTTACTTCTTATGTTTACATTTTTTATTTTATATTATCGTTTTTTCTAACATTTAATGTTACATTAAATATGTTGTTTTCCTTCTAATGTTTTTAAACTTATTTAAATTGTACACTTTTATAAGTCATTTCTTAAACATGATACAACTGCACTTTTACTTGGTAAATTATTTTAATCGACTAATTCAACTATCAAGCAACTTTACTTATACTTTTTTATACATAGGACTTATATCTAAAACTTTTAACACTGTATTTGTGCTTGCAATAAGATTTTTTAAATTTGAGTAACATAAACCAAAAAAAGATACTGGATTTACGGATAGCCAATATTGCCAACTAATTTCACTTTTATTTTTATGTTATACTTTTTATACATTTTGAGAGAATGAGAAAGTATAAACTTTTGTATTGAGTTGAAATGAAGTTTGTAAAAAACTATAAGTATCACAATTAAAAGATCTTTTCATTGTATTTCTTAAACTATCGTGTAATCATAAAAATGTAACTATAAATCTTTCATTAATTATAAATTAATCAATACGAAGGGTTACGCGTATTAATTTCACAAATACTCTGGATTTTGGTATAGTTAAAAATGTTATATGCTTGTATGAACACAGATCGGTAGTTTTATTTTTCAGTTTTACGTTAATAATTTTGTATGATTATTCACATAAAATTGAATTAATGTATCAAATGAAACGAGTAATATTAAATTTTTTGAAACTGTATATCTGAACGACTGATTGGTTTCTTGTTTAAATATCAAATTGATAAATTTACAGACATTTTTTAATTCTATCTCTAGCATAGTTTGGACTATAGAATCGATTATTGATCAGAAGAATGGAACTGAATTATGAGAATTGAATGAGTTGGAGAATGAGCGGAACAATAGAATGAAATATGGAATGAAATACGTGATCTGAGCTACTGGCTGTAGAATGATATGAATATGTAGACAAAGAATTAGTTAGAGCCATGTTTCATGTCACCTGGTAATTTTACAATGTCGACTGACAATTAATAAATTATGGACAAATATTTTATTAACAATAGTTATAACGTTTACTTTACTTTAATTATACGTTTACCCTTTATCACTTTTATTTAATTTTCATTAATTCTGTTGACTATTCAGTAAATGCATGTTTTAGTGACTTTATTTCATGTACAAATATTGAGGATCTTTATCGTGTTGAAATTAAACAAAGAATGCAATGATTAAGTGGCTAATTAGTTAACCCGTATTATTTTACATATTGGAAACAACTAGTTTTATCATACATATTATTTTGCGAATTAAATAAACGTTTTATAAAATTACAAAATTGTTTAAGTTGTTAAATTACAGCAATAACATAAATTAAAATAAGGATTATATTTTACGTGCACATTATATAAAATATAAATTTTAGCGAATTGTTGCAGACTTATCAATAAGCGTTGTTTTAAAAATATTTTCTACATTTTATAATATTTCTTTACCGTGGAACAATTAATAATAGTGCGAAAATTATGACGTAATAAAATGAAACTAATCTTAAATTTTTGCGCGCGCAGATTAAAAAGTATCACAATGGATTTGAATGTCGATTGATAAACGACTTCACAAAATTAAGTCGGTCGAATCTGTACATACGAGTCTCTATGGTATTTCGCTAGTGTATTTGTGTGCCCCTGCACGCTTGTCTTTTTCTCTCGTTTCGGTAAAGCTCCTTTTTTCTTGTATTTTTTGCTGTGCAACTCGTGAATGCCGAAACTCCGGGTATGATTTTATTAACAAAGGCAATGTAACCCGGGAAACGGAGGATTACACCCAACCACAATAATTCCAATTTATTTTGACGCGTGGCCATTCAGGTGTGTGCAACGGTGTTCGTTGTTTCTGTTTGGATTGCGCGCGAAGTAACATGAGATTTTTTCCACACTTTCACATAAACATGCGATACAGATTAATCAAATTTTATTCACATTTGATACCTATATGATACCTATACTCTACATCTATTAATGTAATCAGTACAATATATATTTGATTAACGTTAGACATATTGAGATAAAATTTAGGATACTTTCGTCAAACATAACTTAAGTGGCATATTACAACTAATTAAACGTGAAATTCTAAGCAACATAAATAAGTTACAATTACTGCAGAACATATAATGCAGGAAATTCATTTGTAATAATTTACCTGTAACACATTTTTAAATATTATTCTTATTTTCATTATGAGAGATATATTATAAATATAGTAAATTAGTTTTAAGTGTAACGTTAAATATAACTGCAGAATTATTTATGTAAATTATTAAGTGTGTGTGATTAGATTTATTCTTTCTGAATTTCACGAGCAATTTACCTTTTTCAGGTCATTGTTTTTCTGAGTTAATCTCGGTAAATTAAAATGAAATGCAAAGATATTACGTTTGTATTTTTTTATTCTTTGCCGTTTTCACGTACGAAATTAAGGGAAGCGTATTTAATTCAAAACAGACATAGGTATTTGATTGCAAATGTAGAACAGTACACGATTTAATCCAAGTCCTAAATAACATCAGAACAAGATGGAGCAACTTGTCGGCATTGCCATCTCTTTCTTTCTTACTTGCGTAACGCAGTTTCGATAACGAGAAACGAGGAAAGATAGAGGATTTGAACGATTCGTACAGTGTAAGAGAAGATAGAGAGCTTGATACAAGTCACCCTTATTTAGTACCAAACATACACCCCTTAATAAATAACCCAAGCTTTCTGGACTGCTACCGACCGACCCCTCGAACAGGCCAAATAATATGCACACAACGTTGATTTGCAATGCAATGTATGAATTGTTCAGTGCATAATACGTTTTCTGTAATTACAATATACAGGGACCTGAACAGAAAGAAATAATCAAAAAATAAAAATAAACAAAAATTCATAATGACAGTAAAAACTAAATAGAAAAGCGTTTTCAAACATATTTATTACTATTTATTATTCTAATATGTTTTTCTATTTGTGATTCTTATGCGTGTGAGTGGTATAGATATTACGTTTGTATTTAATCGCATTTTTTATAAAATAATTTATAAAGGTAAATTGTGAATGTCTGATAAAGTCAGGTTTGAAATAATTTCGCTTTTTATAAGTATTTGTCAGTATCTACATTACTATTATTTATTTGATGAAAAACGCTTTGTTCTCTTCACGCAAAATTTATTAATAATGTTGTAGAAAAATTTTATTGCAATGAAATATATTTTACAATAAAAAAAACATCTTTTACAATCTCTTCTGTATAAAATTTGTTTATAAATATAATATTTCTTATGAAAAGTAATAATTATATTTTGATAGCACATCACACAGCGCGTTTTTAAAAGTAAACAAGAATAACAAAAATATTAACGTAAAACTGTTTGTATTATTTATATTCATTATTACTGACATTATTGTCGATACGACAAATCACTCTAATTTTGATTCTTCTTTTATGATTTGCATATTAATGTTCCAGAGTGAACCATATTGCACTGAATATATTTTTATTTGAATGATAAATATTGCGTGAATTAAGATGCATTCAATTTTGTTTATTGTTTGGAATTATAAAATATTACCACTATGTGTGTCACATGTCATTGCATGTGGAATACGCCGATCTTTTAGAATCCTTAGTGACACGTTTGGTGTTGAGAAAGAAAATGTTGAAATTCATTTGTAACGAATGTCAATATGAATTCAAAATAACAGCACAAAAGTTTGACTAGTTGGATAAAATAACGAAATTTATGGATAAAATGAATGTAAAAATTGATACATCAAAAGCTGCATGTTCTGAAACTAATATTAACTATAATAAAATTGCAGAAGAAATTAATGAAATTAAAGAGAACGGCAAAAAATTATATAATTTCATATAATATAAGAAAAAGTATAATAGTAGATTAATTTGAAAAAAATGATTATGCATTGTATATTGAGTGAGGATTTGTTGTTTTAATTGTATATAAAAAATGTGGAAAAAACGTGAAGCATTGTCCATTTGACGTAATATTGTATATTGATACTGAACATATTGTCGTGTATTTGTGCGACAATAAATCCAATTTAATAGCAGGCACACTTTACTTTCGTCCGTTGTCAACGGATGTCTTTTCATTGTGAAACACTGGAAAACTTATGTACTACTAAAGTTAATTGGTTATTATTTGGAGTTATAATCTGTCAAATATACTGTAGAATCGTGGTACTTACTTAAGTTATGGAATATTTGACCAAAGTACTACGATGTTTGGAAACTTTGTTACAAACGTTTGCTTGAATACCGTTAAATTATTGAATTTGATCCAGATCAATGAAATATAAATATTAACAATAATTGATTTGATTCTTTGTTTACAAATTATAAAACGAAATTATAAATTATAAAAATACTACTACCTAGCTCAAAATATACATAAAGTAGGACACAGAACAAAAAACAATAATACCATTATTAATAAATCCAAAGTCATAGAAGTGCACACTTATAGAATGTAGAATACATAGAATAATACAGAATAATTATTCATTGTATATATAATTATTTAGTATCAGTGCATTATGAATGAAAAGACATAATTTATCAATAATGTTCTGTTCTTCATTTTGTGATTAAAACATATTGTGTTAAAAGTAAATTAACTGCTGTAATTCGACGGATATGAATGAACTAAGTTCAACAGCAAATTCCAAAATCAGTTTCTAATCAATATTCAAGCAACAAACTTGGCAGATCAGCCACTATAAAACGTCGTTAAACAATTATCAAACAATGTAAAATAAATTTATTATCTATATAGTTGTCATATATTAATATTTTAGTACACAGTTCACTATTCAAGTTTAGAATCATTGGTTAAACGAATTGTTGTTTCAAACAAGGTTCTTGGTTTGGAACTTCATTATTTATATAAAAAATTAAGTTTTAACGTATAGTATTTTCCCCATAAGCTATGTACAAATATCAACGGGAATAATTATGAGTGTTTTAGTACAAATTTAATCCTGTAGTATCTAAGCGTCTTTGTGAGTTATGATCATAATTACAGTTTTTTCATAGTGTGTATCATATTGTAATTACAATAATTATATACTGCATTATTACTTTATGGAAAATTATAAATATATATGTTTTATAAAATTTACATATATACAGACTACTATGTTTTAATCAACTGTCAACACGATTTCATCAGGAACAATTTGTGATTAGCTCGGTGGATCATGTAAATAGTTCCCGATTCCGATCAGCAGCTGATTTTCCCGGATCAGAAAGCCATTTAGTTAGCAATCGACATGCGGAATCTTAACGTATTCTCGAGTATTAGGCGCAACGCCGACCAATAATAGTCCTGACGTCAGCAGTCGTTGGTCCTAGATACTCTTCGACTGAACTAGGAAGAGGAAGGCGAAAATAGTCGAAAGGATAAAAAAGCAATCGGGAGTTCGTCCTTTCTGGGTAGCTTATGGCTTAGCCAACTCTCGGTAACCGATCGTCGGGCTTTTTTCTCGTCCCCTTCTTATCGAGCGGTTTTTTGTCGTTCCGGTAACTTCTTATTTCCCTTTTCAGTGATCTGCAGATTTTCGGTGCACTTTGCCACGCCTGTCTCGTGTTTGCCACTTTGGCGATGGATTGTCTCCGAATCTCAATTCACTAGAAATTTGTCGTAGAAAAATGTCATGACGCGCGAAAGCGCGCACACGTGCTCACACACAAGCTATCTTTGAAGGCTTCTCGTAAAAATGGCAAATTGGCTGAAGAAACGATTTTATCGCTTTCGAGCTGAATCTTTGTCTTTTTATGCTGTCCACAAAATCACCAGTCGGGATTTCTACTCTGCTTTTTTCTATTTATCTGATCGTTCTTTGGCTAGTAGCATTCCGATTACGAGACTTTCGAGCGCTTTTTCATAGGTGCCGTACAGCCTGCTTTCTTCGAGCTTTATCGAGGCAATTTTGTCGTGAAAATTAACGAAGATTCTTATGGTTATTTGAAAAAATGGATCCACAAAAAATCGTCTGATAAACGCATATAAAAACCAAATGTTTTCACTAATTTATTTGAAAACAATCCTGAACGAATATTTTTTCAATGGTTATCGCTACTTTTATTCTGGTATTCCATCACAATTTGTACTTATACTTCCCTTTCACATGTCAGTTCATATTTCATATTTATACTTCGAGTATAAATTCATGCTTTGTATCGAACTAAATATTTTTATACATAATTTTGAAATTACATTAGTCTATTCTTAAATACGATTTCAAATTTTCAAACCCTAATTCTTTTAAGTATTACAATGTTATTTTGGTTTAAAAAATATTGTAAACATACTAAAAATAAAGTAATATTAAATGATCTAGGAAAAAATTTCTGTGTTCAAGATGATGGACAAGAATTTGAAAAAATATTTAAATTTTGTAAAAAAAAAACCGGATATTTGAAGTTTTTTGACTGTTGATTATGAATTTGAAGATTGTAATTCGATATAAAATTAGACAAATATTAAATTATTAACATTACAACTTCAAATTAAATCGTAATCTTCTAAAATTTATTCATAAAATTTGAGGAATATTTATAAATTTAAAAACATTAAAATTTGATCAAAATTGTATATAAATTGCAATAAGTTTTATGCTTTTTGTTGAATTGAAAGTTACAGTTTTTATTTAGAAATTAGAATTTGGATTCATATATCTAAAAATGATTTAGAAATTTGTTGAATTATTTGCATTATTTATTAGTAATGAAATTAAAAAAAATTGTAATCCGGTATTGCAAATTTTGATTTTTTAACCTCAGAATCGAATTTAGTAAGTCTAAAAACACGTATATACACACTTGTACTAAAATTTACAAGATTTATTAAGTTTTGGTCCATCATATTGGATCCGTCATATTAAATTGTATCCCTCAAACAGTTAAACAGTTAAAAGTTTCTCTTTTCTAACAATAATCTATCCAACTCTTGCCAGCCTATTACAACATTAATGGCATCTCTTTTTCCTTTTTTAGTTTCTTTTATTATTGATTTATTAATTAACTAATTAATTTGATTTAAACATGAAAAACGGAAAAATCTTTAAACGTTGAATCAGTGTAAATACTAAAAGAATTGCCCAAAGTGTTATATTAGATTACGTTTTATCTTATTAATTTAAATTTGTTTATATTGTCAACATATTATTAATATTATTAATAATTTGTCAGTATTATCAATTTAAATTTGTTTTGTTGTATATAAAGAGTTCATATTTGAATATTCTTTTAAAACTAAATTTTACAAAAAAATAGAATTAAATATTAAATTTTACTAAAAAAAAAAAAAAAAACATTTTTATTCAAAATATTATCTAATAGAAATTATTCAGTATTCATATATTTAATAAAAAAAAAACTATTCACAACTATAATTTTTAAAGTTAATATATTCTTATGGGAACTATCAATAATGAAAAGATAGAATCCATTGTTATGTAGCACAATATATTGATTCACAAAGAACAATTCATTATACCAATCAACAGTTTCGCATCAATTTGTTTATTTATAATTACATTCGGAATAAATATAGTAATAATTATAAAGTTCAGAATGAAATTATATTAGTTAATTTAAACTTTTAGTTAAAAATTATTTTAACATACCACAATTATCAAGAGGAGTTAATTAATTTTATAGCTAATGAAATTTTAATTATCATATGGGAAATTTATGGGTTATCCGTACATATTATTAAAATTGTACAATTTTTGAAATTATTGGATTGACAAGAAAGTAATTTCGGTGTACAAAAATAGATCGTGTTATGTTTATTTTGTTATTCTTCTGTTAATGTTACAATTTCTTTCTTTTGAGATTTGGTAATTGATTTTACGTTTAGGTTATTTTGAAACAAATTTCGT